>JADBJO010013917.1:0-35000 GCA_016801955.1 Conus betulinus | reverse complement strand
TCGAGCATCAGAAACACGAGAAATCTATAACAACACTGTTACAGACACATATCATATCATAAAAATGTTTTTTTAAGAGACAATTTATGGAGACTACACTCATCAACAGTAACATGCAAATATGGAAGTAGGGCTACAAATTTCTTTTTCGGGAAATACAATATACATAGCTAAGCTGGGATTGTAACTGCCCGGGGCCTTAATTTGATTATTTTCTTAATAGTAATGATGGTGATGACGACAATGATGATAATAATAATGATGATGATGATGACGATGGTGACATTGCACATGACTGAGTTACGCGCGGCACCCACATTTCCAACCATTGCCGATGCACGATTTGGGAATTTTGTTTTTTTTAACTTATTCTGAGGCACATTTAACAAACGTAGCAATCTGTTGCTAGATATTAATAGAAGGGACGAAGTACATTTTTAAAGACATCTCAGCAAGTATCATAACACGGTTGTGACGGAAAACGACGTGACTTAAAACCTAGAAAAAGGCGGTCTTCTTTATGTTTGTTGGTAGCAGCAAAAACTGGAGAAAGAAGCTAAACACACACACACACACACACACACACACACACACACACACACACACACACACACACACAGAGAGAGAGAGAGAGAGAGAGAGAGAGAGAGAGAGAGAGAGAGAGAGACCCTGCCTAGCATCGAAGACAAATGTGAAAAAAGGGGAGGGTATACAGTCTACCTAACAAGCGAGAAAAGACGAACAATAATTACACAGTTATTTGCTACTTCGTTAATATCTGCTCACAGTGCTTTTCGCAGGTAGACGCCGACGAAATTTTCTTGTTCAACCGCAGCCCTGAAAAATGATCATCAAATTGATCTCAGAATCTTGTGTAGGCAATTTGTACCACCACCACAACAAAGCACAACCATCTTCATTCAAACCACTCTGCTGTAGATTTTTTCAACTCTTCCTGCAGTGGCTCGACACGTTGCCGAGGCTGAAAAAATGCCAGACATGTCACGTCGTGGAATTCTCACTGACAGGGTAGTCTGTTGTAAGCCTGTTCTCGCCAAACAAGAAAACTCACTCTTTCCATTAGCCAAGACCTTATACTTGGTAAGTGGTTACTTCCCTTTGTAGTCTGCTGCCGCTTTTTCAAGTGAATTCCTGCTTCGTCTCCACGGCAAGCAGTCGCTTCCGTGGCACGCAGTGCCGTTCGTCCCCGGACAGTCGTTGCTTAACCAGCCACTATGATCCGAGCCGTCATGAACTTCAATTCAAATGAATTCTTCACGCAGATAGGGAATCACATTGTTATACGATTAATTGGACAAGAGATTAACACATGAATGCTGTTTTTAGATGACTGTCTTCTTCTTCCACGCTTGTTTCAAGAGACATGTTCCAGGAAACAGTGATGCATACGATTATAGTTGCAATCTTTTCCCATCGGGGGGAGAGAGAGAGAGAGAGAGAGAGAGAGAGAGAGAGAGAGAGAGAGAGAGAGAGAGAGAGAGAGAGAGAGAGAGAATAATACGTTTATCCACTAGCTGTGGAAGTTTTTTCGTACTAGAATAAAAACAGTATGTGTATTTGTGCATGAGAACACCCGTATACATGCTCGCGCATGTACATGTGTGCGCAAATGTGTATTTCAAGTCAGTACCTCTCGAGAGTGTATCGAGAGTGTGTATATGAGTGTGTGTGTGTGTGTGTGTGTGTGTGTGTGTGTGTGTGTGTGTGTGTGTGTGTGTGTGTGTGCAGGTTTTCATTTTCCAGAGCTTCAGGAAGCAGATGCCATGTTCACAGCTGAGAGAGCTCCAGAACTCAAAGATGGAGAGCGATGCTCACGTTGCAGGGTGCGATTCAACCTTGTCCAGCGGAAGGTCAGCTTTCGTAAAGTTATAGTTTGCATCTCGCCGCGGTTTGGGACACATACCAGCATTCACACTGAGATGAAAATGCAGGAAGTGCTACTGTTCTTTTTAATGGCCGGGGTTGGGTCGAGGGAAGGGAAGGAGAAAGGGGGAGGGGGTAAACAGCAGCCTACTTAAATTTACTAGGAACTAAGTGTGGTAGTTGGGAGTGGTACTGATCCTATGAGCTCCAGAAGAGAAAATTATTAGTAAAGTGGATGTGACAAAATGTTATCATCCTTTAACATTGGACAAGACACAAGAGGCTGAATGTGAATGAGATTTAACAGGTCACAGTATAAAGGGAAATTCTCATATCAGTTTTTTTTTTTTCCATCTTTCTCTGTGATACCAAGGGGCAAAGAGGTTGAAATTTCTTTATATTACCGTATTTGTTTTCATTCTTCATTTACCCTTGTCCTCGAGTTCTTTTAATGCATAGAAGAGAGGGGGAAGGGAGGAGGAGGAGAGGGAGAGGGAGAGAGAGAGAGAGAGAGAGAGAGAGAGACGAGGAGGAGGAGGAGGAGGAGGAGGAGGAGGAGGAGGAGGAGAGAGAGAGAGAGAGAGAGAGAGAGAGAGAGAGAGAGAGAGAGAGAGAGAGAGAGTCCCAATTCCACCTGTTCCACTGCTTTACTCTTTTCATCCTCCTCTCCACCCTTCCATTCATGCTGCTTCGTTTGCAGTACAATTGCCGCTACTGTGGAGACATCTTCTGCCAAAAGTGTACCCCCCATACCTCCATCATTCCCAAGTTAGGCATCGAACGGGAGGTCAAGGTGTGCGACGCATGCTTCGACAAAATCAGAAACCCGTGAGTTGTGACGCTGACTGCTCTACGTTCTGATATCGCTTTCTCTCCTGTCTACTCATGTTGCCCTTTTTCTGCCTTTCTTTCTATCAATGAAGGGCTTACCGTTGCCAGTTCCTTGCTGAATGTTAGTAGCATTTCTTTAGGACTGCTTTAGGGGATTTTTTTGTCATTCTTTCTCCTTTCTTGTCTTGTGTGTGCGTGTGTGTGTGTGTGTGTGTGTGTGTGTGTGTGTGTGTGTGTGTGTGTGTGTGTGTGTGTGTGTGTGTGTGTGTGTGTGTGGCGTGTGTGTGTGTGTGTGTGTGTGTGTGTGTGTGTGTGTGTGTGTGTGTGTGTGTGAGTGTGAGTGAGTGTGAGAGAGAGAGAGAGAGAGAGAGAGAGAGAGACAGACAGACAGACAGACAGACAGACAGACAGACAGACAGAGAGAGAGTTTTTCTCTTTTTTTATGTTTCGTTCATCGCTCGTTTTACCTTGTTGATTATTTTTTTATTCAAATACATTAATTCAGTCACGTACCCATTTATTCGAAATCAGTTCTTTTTTTTTCCTCCTTCTTCTTCTTCTTACCTATTCTCGTTCCTTTTTTTTTTTTTTTAATTTATGTCGTTTTTGTTTTTTTAGGGTTTTTTTTTTAAGAAAGTGAGTTGTGATGGCAAGTAGTTGGTGCGGGACATGAAGGAGGCAGTCTGGCCCTGTCACCGTGTCACAACAGGAAACCCTGGAAACCTCGGTCCGTCCGGTTGTGTGCATTACTTTAAAACACGCATAGTGTAGCTGGTTCTTTACGGCAAGGAAGATGTCTGATGAGACTGGCGTCCCAAGAGCTTGAGCCTCATAAGGATCAGTGGTCTACAGACCGAAGCCTTTGGAGGAACAAGCGTGGGAGGGAAGGGGTGGGAGCGACGGGAGTTCACGCGGCTGGGGTACAGTTATTCTCGGTAAGGGTGGGGTATGGAACATATGCCTTTAGCTGAGTTTAGGGAGAAAGAAACAAAGAAAGAAAAACAAGCCTTTCCCACACCACAACCGTAATCTCAGTCAAGGGGATTAATGTGGCTCCATTGTTGGAACTGCAGTCCGGTCATTGTGTCGTGACGTAGATCATTCTATACGCTACATACATCTATCTTTACTTTCAATACACATCGCCATCACAATGTAGCCAACTAGAGGAAATGAGGTGACCATTGAAGGGTCTAATCCACTATCTAACTACTTCATCACCAATGTGAAAGAAAATTTAGAATATGGAGGGAACGGCAAATAACGAACAAAATGGAAAACTCTTCCTCCCCCATAATGAGAAAACTACACGCCAATCAGTAAGTCCAAACGACTGTTGCTTATGATACCAAATCACTCAGCAGAAATGCCAACACACAGCACACAGAAACAAACAAGGAGATATCCCTCCAAAAAGGATGTTTCAAGCTAGTTCATATAACCTATACTTGATACATGTACGCAGCAACAACTGGAGAACTGGAGAAACACAAATTAACCTTTATGCAAGACTGGTGCATCCTTTTGATCTTGAACATAATCATCAAATAGAATAAACAGACGAAGAGAAACAAACACAGGTAGGCTAATCTCGGTTTGATTTGTTTGTAATAGGCGTAGGGTGTATGGGCAAGCTTGGAACATCCTTTCATTAAGATGTCTCCCTCTTTGTTGCGTGCACACTGTGTCGACATTTCTGCTAAGCGATTTGGGGTCGTAAGCAATATTCGTTTGAAATCACTGGAGTGCAATTATCTCATCATGGGAGCAAGAGTTACCTCACTTGTTTGTATATTTTACAGTTAAAAGTTCCCCACCTGATCTAAGATTTAATTTCAAACCAGTCAAACCGAGGTTACCTGTGTTTACTTCTATTCGTATGTTTGTTCTGTTTGACTATACTCAAGGTCAAAAAGGCTGTGCCAATATTTAAATAAAAGTTGATTTGTGTTTGTTCATTTCTCCAGTTGTTCCTTGTTTATTCTGTGTGCTGTGTTTGTTCTGAATGTTGTGTGATTGCATTGCTGCTGGATGATTTGGCGTCGTTGGCGTCATTCTTTGGAGTGAAGGGTGTATAAACACTTATAACATCGTGGGAGCGAACGTTATCTTACGTGTTCGTTACACATGTGTTTATGGATTAAACTATAGCTACCATACCCGCCCTGAGAACACAGATGAACTGTATTTACATCCTTCTTCTCGTTTCATTCGCTGGTTAGTTTGGTTGATTTTCTTTCTTCATCTGTTCATACATTGATTTACCCATCTTTAATATTTTCTTCTGTTTTGTTGATTTTCTCCTTCACGCTTCTGTCTTTAAAAGGAAAAGTGATCTTATTTCTTTCTTTGTTTCTATTATAACTAGTGGTGGAGAGGGGGGTGGGGAGGGAGGTGCATGTCAGTGTTGTGTGTTCGTGCACAATACGATAAACCTTTCACTTGTCGAAAACGTTACCTCCCCTGCAACCCTCTCTTCTTCAAAGCCCCCCCCCCCCCCCCCCCCCCACCCCCACCCCCAACCCCAACCCCGGGCCCACGTGGACAATACACGCAGATGCCTATCCCAAATATCATAGCACCCATGTTGAAAGTAAAGTGTGTCATACTGTATAAACGATTCTCTCGATTCTCTCCTCCACAGGGACAAGAAAGAGACCGAGGAACTGCCTGCCAGCTCTTCGCCAAGACAGGCCCAGGGTTTGACGGAGGTGAACTCGGTCTGTGTGCATTCCAACAGGCTCCCTGTGTGCATGTGCTTAGCCCGGAAACTTTGAAAGCTGAAAAAAGTAATGGGAGCTATCAAGTGCAGACAAACAATGTCTGAATTAGTGAACAAAGACTTAATGTTCTTTTAAGAGCATGTGAGAGAGAGAGAGAGAGAGAGAGAGAGAGAGAGAGAGAGAGAGAGAGAGAGAGAGAGAGAGAGAGAGGAGAGAAGAGAGAGAGAGAGAGAGAGAGTGTGTGTGTGTGTGTGTGTGTGTGTGTGTGTGTGTGTGTGTGTGTGTGTGTGTGTGTGTTTGGGACGGATCTTGGTGGATGGGGAGAATGGGGGGATATAAAGGGTGTTTGTGATGGGTAGAGAGGTGGCAGGTATGATTTTCTAAGGGGATGGACTCACAGTTTGTCTTCTGTTAGAATTATAAAGTAGTCTAGATATACAACTCCCACCTCTCTCTTACTATGGTTGGAAAGAGCAACTTTCCGGTGTAACGAAAAGTTTTAACTCCCCGAATGGTTTTAACTCCCAGGGAGTTAAACTGTTCATTATTATGTAAATTTTAACTCCCCGGGAGTTAAACTAGAATGACTCCCACCCTGTGCCAAAATAACTCCACTCAGTAAAACTTCAAACTATTCTAAAATATTTTTGTATGAGTCTCAACAAATTCTTGAAAACATTAAGGGGAGGGGGTCATTTTGTACATTTATCAGACTTAACTCCCACCCTGTAACAGAATGACCCCCTCTGGGAGTTAGTCTGTACTATATCCAGATTAACTCCCAGGAGTTAATCCAGGTGTGTAAAAGTTTAACTCCCTGCCCACTAATGGGGGTCAGTTTTTCACAGTTTAGAATAACTGCCCTGGGAGTTAGTGTGTACACATTTTTTTTTTTGACATGAAACGACTCCAGGGGAGTTGCTCTGTAACAGAGGGGGAGTTAATCTGATCATGAGTAAGATGACTCCCCACCCGCCTATTCCCAAATGTCTTTCTGAAAGAGAATGGAGAAGGGGGTTTAATTTCATCATCATCACCATCATCATCATCATCATTGTCATCATCAACAACAACAACCACAGCAGCAGCAACAGCAAGTTATGTGCGTGTGTCCGTCTGACTGTATGTGTGTCTGTCTGATGCTGATACAAAGCCACACTTTTAGGCGGATCGCTACCAGATTTGGTATCAAGCATCCTTGGCACCCTGGAAAGGCCATGGGCTGGTCGGCCGTCACGTGACGCATTGCACCTTGACACAATTTGCGTCGACAGACACAAAACTGGAAATCAGGGGAGAAGGGAATGTTCCATCGACAGCCACAGATGTGTTTCTCGACCGATTTTCTCCGTATTTGCTGGCAGCCTTTGGCCTTTACCCCCTACAGCTTATGCAGTAGACTCAAAAATCGTCATAGGCAAAGATCAAGGTCACAGAGACCCTGAACGGTCATCATCAAAGTGTTGATAACTCGCGTCTTTATTACCCATTTGTCAATACAAATTTCACACAAATGTGCACAACTGTAAGGTCCACTAACGATGTGCGTTTCAAAGTCCAAGATTAAAGGTCAAGGTCACAAGTGCGACTTTTACCTTGGGAGAGAAGTAAATCTTCACTCGCCAACCACAGCTGCGTTTCTCAACCGATTTCCTCCAAATTTGCCGGGTGTCTTTGGCCTTTACCTCTACAGCTTATGCAGCAGATTTAAATTCGCCATAGCCTAAGGTCAAGGTCACAGGGACCCCGAAAGGTCGACACAAAAGTGTCAATAACTCGCGTCTTTATTATCCAATGTCAATGAAATTCCACGCAAACGTGCACAAGTATAAGGTCCACCCATGAGAACTGTGGCCTTGCAGAAGGAACACACACACACACACACACACACACACACACACACACACACAGATAGATTTCCCCACCTTCCCCTCTCCCCTCATTCCCCCTTTCCCTCCTTCTTCCCCCATTTCCCCATCCCCCCCTTCCCTCCCCCCCCCCCCCCCCCCCCCCCCCCCCCCCCCCCCCCCCCCCCCCCCCCACCTCACTCTGTGCCGCATGAAGTGAAAGCATTGTAATTGTTGTGTCCCTGGTGGCTCACTTCGCTAAGCTCACTTTACTTACTATAGGCAGAAATCGATTTTTCAAACATTTAATTTTGCTTCGTTCTACAAACAGAGCCATTCCAAAGTTAATAGCCCATGACACTCCCAGGGTGCCAAGAATTAATGCTTTGTGCTAAATTTGGTGTTGATCGGTGAGAACTGAATTCAGCTGGAAGAGTGGGGCTCTTCGATTTTTTTTAATATTTGATTTTGCTGCGCCCTAGAAACAGTGACGCCCAAAACTAAATAGCCCACGACACTCCCAGGGTGCCAAGGATGCTTTGTGCCAAAATTTGGTGTCGATCGGTTGAGAACTATGGCTCCGATTTTGTTTTTTTTTGTTGTTGTTTTAATATTTAATTTTTCGCATCCTAGAAACAAATGCCGCCCAAAACTAAATAGCCCGTGACCTTCCCGGGGTGCTAAGAATGTTTGGTATCAAATTTGGTGTCGATCGGTTGAGAACTGTGGTCGTACATAAGGAACACACACACACACACACACACACACACACACACACACACACACACACACACACACACACACACACACACACACAGAGAGAGAGAGAGAGAGACACAGAGAGAGAGACAGAGAGAGAGAGAGAGAGAGAGATTTCGAAAGATATAAGATGCATGGGTGGTAGCGATGTGCGAGGAGAGGGTGATGGGTGGTGAGTGGGAGTCATTCTAGTGGTACGTCAGAATAACTCCCCTGGAGTCAAACTGAAACACAGAGGGAGTTAGCTTTTTATATTCTAGTTTAACTTCCGGGTCATTGAATCATTTTTATATTTTTCTCGGGACTTAAAAAAAAACTCGAGAATTGCTCAGGAGCTGATGCACTTAAAAGTGCTTGTGGTCCGAGCGACAGACAGAATTAAAAACCGTTCAAACATTCAATGATGTATGAACAACAATAGACTGACACAAGTTAAGTGCAATTTCATATCAAAATTAAAGTATACAAACTAAAATAACTTTAGTTGAATCAGTGTGTCTTTGCTTAGGCTGGGTTCTCCTCACTTCATCTGATCATACAAGAAGGGAGTACTTTTTAAATTGGAGTGATAGTCGTATGGGTCGATATAAACTTAGCGTTGATGCGGAGAGGTGTGCAGGTCTCTTTCCTGGTTCTAGAGCCTGGTCCACTACTTCTGGTAGGCAGGCTGATAAGTTGTTCGTCAACGTGGCCACGTTGTAGCTTTGATGTTTGATCCTGTGCTGGGCCCACTTTTGTGGACGTCGCACGATCCCAGGGTCTGTTGACATTACAGAACCTGGTTTGTAAATAATTAGGCGGGAGTCCGGCTTGACAAGTCCACACACATGCCCACTGACTTTCAGGAAAAGCGTGATGTCTCAGCCGGCAAAGATAAGACTAACATAAATGTATCTGCCATCATTTTTAGTCTCCACTCAACTTCTTCATTCGGGTTTTGAGTGGATTTTAATAAGTGGTACGAGACGGTAAGAAACTGCTAAACAACTGAGGGGAAACAACTCTTCAATGTAGTCAGATACTCAGGTGAAGTAATTATGTACTGGAATACACTTAGTCCAAGAACACATGTTAATCAGTCACCTACTACAAAGGATTAAGACAATCAACAGTATTCATAAATCTCCTTAACAGATGTTAGCAAAAGTTATAGTGTTCTACTACAACTGCTATTGTCATATTATCATCAACAATGGTAGTAATCCTCTCTTTATTATTTTTCCAATATTTTTATCATCATTATCATTATTATTATTATTGATATCAGTGTTATTATTATCATCATTACTATTGTAACTCGCATTCCCAACGGACTTAACTACATTCAACGCCCATCTTGCGCCAAATTTGACAAGTAATTGCTCGTTCTTCATTTTCGTTGTCCTGAGTGTTGTTTATCGTGCCAGAAGAAGACCTAAAAGGTTGAAATGCGTTGTGTTTTGTCTTGTGATTCGTTTGTTCATGTTGGCAGATATAGTACTTAAACCTTTTAAGATTGATACAGTACGATTAAACCAAGTATCAACATAAAGTTATACTATTACTATAGAATACTCATTCATTATCTTGACAGGTTTGATCAAGTATTGGCATAAGGTTTTGATGTCAAAAATATATTACTCATTTATCATCTTAACAGATTTTCCCAGGCATTGGCATAAAGTCATACTGTTAAAACATATGACATACATACAGGCAATACATAGTCTCAGACTTGGAAACATAGCTTCAACTTAAATTCTTCTAGGATGATCAGTAAAACTTAACACAGGATCTCAGAGTAGAAGAAATTAACGTTCCTCTCTCTGGCATACACCAGTGTTCGATTTTGACAACAGACAAATTTTGTTGTGATCAGCCTTACAGCCTGTGGTGCGCGCAGTGAAGAGGGGAGGCTTGTTCTTCCCTTTTTGAATGCACACATTCAGCTCGCGCACACACATGGGCCAGTGCCTACACACACCATACACACACGCGTGTACATTCACTACACACACATACAGTGATAAAAAAAAAGGGAATAACCAATATTAGGTAGGCACTCAAGGTCTGACCAGTGCGTTGGGCTAATGTGCAGGTCAGACATCTGATAAGTCGTAGCCACGAGACCCTCTCGGGGTGGGAGCAGAAAATCATAGCTAAATTGAAAAGGCCAGGGGTCCAGGGGGCCGCTTTAGGCCCCTAGTCGGGAGCAGGGGTAATGCCCTGCTGGGGGGTCTTGGGGGCGTTGTCCCCCAGACGCTGAAGAAAATTTATCTTGCCAAGACACTTTTGTGGCCTGTCCTTGAAAACAAAGTTAATAATTAACTTCTATACAAAAGACTCCAAATATGACAAAATATGACTTACGGTTTAAATATCAAACTGAAAATGTTATGCCAAGTACTTAGAATACATCTTAAATTCAGTAAACCATCAAAACAAAGTAGGATGCAATGCATGAATATTACTCACCAGTGATGTTAATAGAAAATAGTGGCCAAATTTCAATCACTTATAAGTTCAAGAATGAGGATTCCTGGTTTTGTTTGTTTGTTTGTTTGTTTAGTCTTACATAGCTTAAATTCAGCAGAGAGTCAGTGTTTGCACTAGCACTGGATTGGAGTCAATGGTTAGAGTGGATGAACCTGGAAGCAATAAAATGCCTCATACGCAGTTTGTAAAATAAATCTTCTCTAAAGGCTCTTGCAACTCCATGTGTCATAGCATATGTTGTGGTTTTCCTACACATGGAAAGCTGTTCCAGGTTTTGGGTATCTTTGGCAAGTTTTTGACTGAAGGAGATTAATCGGGCGCCAGTGACAGAGGCAAGCAGTGTTCCGCTAAAAATGCACAAGTCCAAGTCTCGGCATCCAGCAGGGAATCAGCTTTAGACTCCGGAGCCATTACTGGAGCAGCAGCAGCAGGAAGAGCTGATATATGTTTCAGCGCATTCAATCTCTCCACATGTTTCGTGTCCTGGGAATGCTCTTCGACTGACTTTTTTCCATTTGACTTGTATACAAGCTTCCGACCGAACAGTATACACCAAGCAGCACCCACTTCATTGTGTTTTCCGCAGCCATTTTCGGAACGGACGATTCAATCCGTCTATCTCATCCATCCATTCATTTCTCCACTTGTTTTTCTTCAGGTCATTGTCATCTTCCGTGCCTCTGCTTCGTCGTTAATCAGCTCCATTTTTGACAAATATAAAGCACGATGATACGGTCTTCACGCATTGAAAACAGGATGGCGGATTTCAAATACGAGTGGCGCGAAAACCTTAATCGGAACACACAACGCTCACATTGGGGGAGGGGGGGAGGGGGGGGGGGGATTTACTATACGGAATTCTGTGTATCAACACGGAAGATCTCCCACCCCTGCCCTCTTCATTCTTAGTTATTAATTCATTTATCCATTAACTTAAAATCATGTGCAATGTGATATCAAAACTTAGCGGATATGGTGTAGCGTATATGGACTAGTCCGCACGCAGTGGCGCCTCCTTGATGAAAGTGAAACTGAATTGAATGCTAAGTTACCCATCACGCTGATGCCTGTCTGACTGACAGGATGTCAGAGGAAAAGGACAGTCAACAAAATCACAATGGAATAGAGGTGGAGTGGTGGTGTGAGTCATCTGAAGGGGTTTGGGGTGTTGTGATCTGGAAGGCGACAGCCACTTCCCAAAACTGGCCGGGTGACATAATGTAGCTGGGATCAGAGATGACAGTTTATAAGATCCTGGAGCCGTTGTGCTAATGAACAGAGTTGAGATGTATCTGGAGTGGCACTGTCTTCATCTGTCCGTGGGCAGGGGTGGTTGGGTCTGTGGGGTGTGCTCGGCAGCTGGAGGGTGGTGTTTTTCGCCGGTGGGCTCTGCAGTCATGAAATACGGGCTGGTACACCCATGGGGACGCTACTTTAAGGCTGTTATGAGTTGCATCCTGTGGTTTGATTTACCTCTGTTCTGGAGCAGTTATGTCCCTTGATTTTTTAATGGCGTGCCCTGCGCGTGCCTGTACCCATCGTCAACACAGCGCAGCCTCCAAGGGTGGTACAGGACTGCTCTAAAGGCAGGTGAAGACAGTGCTTCTCTGGGTCCTCCCCAGCACCTTCAGGTGTTTCTTCTTCTCCTGTAAGGCACGCGCAGACACAGACAGCAAGGACGTATCTGGCGATCGCCAGGCAGCGAACTTACATGTGAGGCCGGAGTGAGGGGGAGGGAGGGGTAGGGGATACTGGAGGCTTCCTCTGTGGTGGTGAGGGTGGCTGAGGAAATCCTTGTCATCCACAAGCAGTCACCGCACTGTCAGATAAGCAGGTGGGTGTTTGAAACTCTCAGTCTGTCGGTTTCAACTGTGTTATTTATCTGGGATATTGTCATTGTTGGTGGGGAGTATGAACTATGTACATTGAAATAAATTGTTGAGTCTGCTTATTTGTTCATAGTGAGTATGATGATAAATGAGTAGTTGAATGTGTTTGTTCAGGGCCATTTTCATACGTGTGTTTGGAATTGGTTGAAAAAAATGTGTTAAACAGGATCGATATGTGTGATTATAATAAACAATGACAATGAGGTATACATTATGTATGCATATAATTATGCACATGTGTATCTTGTATGTCTGCTGTATTTATTTACACGCAATATAATCATGTCGGTTACACATGTCTCTAAATACGTGCGTGTCTTATGTGCATGCTTGTGCAAACATGCATTAGTGTGAATGTATTTGTGTATGACCTTGTGTGTGTGTGTGTGTGTGTGTGTGTGTGTGTGTGTGTGTGTGTGTGTGTGTGTGTGTGTGTGTGTGTGTGTGTGTGTGTGTGTGTGTGTGATTTTACAGGATAACCAGCAAACGAAACCGAAGAAAAAACTGGTAATTCTGTTTGTTGATTTGACACTCATTTGATGCATTTATGGCTTGCTTACATGACATGCTAATAAGTACATGGACTTTAAATGTATAGTTGTTTGGTTTTTTGTTGTTGTTGTTGTTGTTTTTTACTACTGATGGACATCTCACCCCCCCCCCCCCCCCCCCCCCACCCCCCACCCCCCTCCCCCCTTTCACACACACACTCCTCCCGTCTTCTCTCAGATCTTACTGTGCCCTCCGTCCTCTGTTACAACTTACTGCATGCAGACTCAGACTCTGAATAGGTTGGTGTTGTGTGTGTGTGTGTCCCAGCATGTGCGTATCTGACTATGTGTGTGTATGTTTGAGCAAATCGCTCACCAGATCCCGGGCATTTTTCTGAACAGTGAAGGTAAGTCGTGAGAAAAGTGCTGCCATTGTGTCGCCATGTTTTCCGAATCTTAGACGTGCAATCAGTTGTTCTCCCCCCCTCTGATCTGCTCACCAGCCATGCAAGAGCCCCACAATCCCCTGGCCCGGCATTATCCCTGCTTCAGTTAGGGAGTCTAATGCGTAAAGAAATGAAAAGTCATTGCAGATCCATCAATGAGATAAATCAGACGGGTATACGTAAGCACAAAGTATGATCTACAAGACCTTTATTGCTTACGTGTCTAATTCCACTTATGTTCAACCCCAAAAAGCATGACATCCTACATTAAAAGACAAACAAACAAAAAACAGTGATGAAGATGACAGGTGGAAGAGAACATTTAATTTTCCTGTTTTTTTTTTTCCTCTTTTTTTTTATGAAACTGTTCGCCTAATCGTTGGAAACCCTAAGGGTCAAAACTGAGTTTGGCTTCATATCTCGGTCTGGTGGACCAGTAACCATTTTCTTTTCTTTTTTTTTTTTTTTTTTAAATCTCCTTGCTTCAGTTTTGTGTGATGTTAATTCCCCTATTAACTTACTGGATTAAGATTTAAAGCTGCAGACAGTTCTTCCACATGAATGGCTTCACGAATAATCCAGAACTAAAAACTGATTTGTTGTAGAATTCAGGAGTTGCAGTCTTACTTGTTTGAATATTTTTACCTTTTTCAAGTTTACAACAATGAGGGTCTGGGTCTGATTCTGAACACACTAAACCAGCAATGATTAATCCAGGGTCTGGATATCGTCTGTTGTAGGACTGGTGTCATCACGAATCGCCTGTTCATTATTAGCCTATTCCCGATCAGCCTCTTTCTGATTCGCCAGTAACCAAAGTGGTGATCCTGACGAATTTTCCCAGACCAGTTCGCCCAAGTGCTCAATAAGACATCGGTTGCTGTTTCCTCTCTCTCTCTCTCTCTCTCTCTCTCTCTCTCTCTCTCTCTCTCTCTCTCTCTCTCTCTGTGTGTGTGTGTGTGTGTGTGTGTGTGTGTGTGTGTGTGTGTGTGAAATTAATATAGAGACAAACTCGCATCACGTGAGAGTGACAAAAGATTAATCCTGAATTGATTCTGTATTAGGCCTACATTCGCCGGGGACACATTGTCAAATGAACTGATTCTCTGTCTTACAACTAAGACCGGCTGAGAATGACAAATGTTTACAGAAATCGATCTGTGTGTGTGTGTGTGTGTGTGTGTGTGTGTGTGTGTGTGTGTGTGTGTGTGTGTGTGTGTGTGTGTGTGTGTGTGAGAGAGAGAGAGAGAGAGAGAGAGAAACTGATTTGTAATGCGTTCGTTGGAGTGTCACTTAAGTGAATGCGCTGACGAATATCAAGCCATGTGTCAGGATTGGTTGAGCATTTCAAGTTTTACACACGTACAGGCAAAACAGGAATGGCCGGCAGGCGAAACGAGGACAAAGCCGTGGGTCAAACTCTCAAGAGACCTTTGAGGGTGGCCGCCGCGCCATAAAGTGTTGGCAAACTGGAAGTTGGTGACTCAAAATTGACCCATGTTTAGGTGTTCGCCAACCAAAGATTATTTCGCTTAATGACTCATGCATAAGATCAGCAGATTCGTTGCCAGGTTGACGTTGGATGCCTTTTTCTTTTCTTTTTTTTAAAGGACGAACTAGTTTAAAGCCCAGTGTACACTACATTACGTCTGTTAAGCCACAAGACGTCGCGCAGGTGCTGCAATTAGATTTTTTTGTTTGTTTTAAGGAAAGAAAGAAGGAAACAAGAGGAAGGTGAAGAATTAGAAAAACAGATATTATAATTGCTATTGGTTAGACTGAGCCGACCGAGGAACAATGAAACGGAGCGAGTCCGGTTTGGAAGGCACAGTTGACATTGTGCGTTGTTGATACTGCCAGTTTGTTATTGCAGCTATTTGATTTTGTTTTTTCTTTCTTTCTTTCTTTCTTTTTTTTTTTTGTTTCGTTTTTTTTTTTTAATAATTTGTTTCCTTGTTTGTGTTACTATTATTGTTTGCATTGATATTATTATTATATTATTTCCTATGGGGTGGGAGTGGGAAGGATTGTTGTAAATTGTGATACGGTTTTCCGCTCTCGTCAAAGGAAACGTAATGTCCTTGGGACCATAGATCTATGTTGTTCTTCACCCACCCTATTCCACCAGGAATCCCTTCCCATCTCGTATATTATCCCACAGATCAATGTTCCCCCCTGCCTACATTACCTCCGGGTCTATTCTTCCCTAACTTTTATGTTCTCTCAAGACCGTCTATGCCTCTATCTATCCTAAACATTACCTTACCTGTCCATAACATTACCTTACCTTAGGGCCTACCTAACAATCTTCAACATCACTCTGGGCCACTGCGATCCATTCTGCGTCACGTATCTTTTAACATCACCCTCAATGGATCACCATCTGATAACACATTCTGATTGTTTGACCTTTCACACAGGACCTGGCAGCAATGTGCGACTGATTTGGGATCACTTGGCCATTAACCTTGATCTAGGTCACCTTATCTATTCAGGGTCAGGACTGTTCAAGGTGATCAAAAACCTGGTTTAAAGGTCTCTTAACCCAGTCTGGATCACCCGAGTTTTCTTTTATTGGATAGTGAACGTAGACCTGCTGCGGGAGCGTAGACCAGGGGAGACAGACCGGGGAAGGAGGAAGATGATGGATCTGGGTAAATCGATCCCAATACAGACCTGGGAAGACATAAACCTGGGGGAACCTCGGAAAACAAAGACCTGAGGGAACATAGATACTGAAAGAAACATAGACCATGGGAAACATAGACCTGGGGTCCCAGAGATCTGCTCCCCATCAAGGAAATGAATATGACCAGCATTCACAAGCTTCCAATATTCGACCAAAAGGTTTTACAAGAAAGAGAACTCTAGCTGCTTGATTGACTTAGGGCCAACAAGTACTTTCCCTTTGTCCAAAATGGTGGTGTCTACAGTTACTCATACAGTCACGAGAAGCTGACGTGTGTTATTGAACAGAAAATAACTTGGTGTTTGGTAAACTTTAACTTACTGTAAAATCATGGCATCGCAGGAGGTAAGCAATTCTGACTCTTGTTACAGCAGATTTGATTTCAATAGTGAGGATGTGAGCGCTTAATACACGCATCAACAGGTTGAGGAACTGAACTTCGAGAGAGAGCTTTGTTCTTCGTCATTTGTTTAATGTTTAGATCACTCATCACAAAATATAATGTGAATAATGAAGAAACTTGACGCGAAATATGAAAAGCAATAAGCTTGTGGTAATGACTAAACCAGTTGTTTACCAGAATTGATTTTCCAGAAAGTGTGAAAGGATGCTGTTGCTTAGATTATCAGTTTGTGCCGACCACGACTAAATCGACATCAGAACCCAGTTACTTTCATTTAGCCAGTGGTAGTGTGGCGCAAAGTGCAGAGGAACATCCTTAATCAGGATTTCTAAGTACCATATATTTATCCATTTAACCTCCTGTTGACCATCATGATAAACAGTCTGCTTCTTTTTGTCAGTTATTATATACAGAAGTCAAAACCAATGCTAACACAACAGTTTCTTCTTCTTCCTTAAAAGCTGGTGCACTCAAAAATGAGAAGGTCACCAGCATGCATGTTTAAAAAAAAAAAAAGAGAAATGCGACTCAGCCTGTTGGCCCCTGGAGCAAAATTTGGTAACAAGGGGTCACACATGACATTTAAAAGGTTAAAAGCAATGGTCAGGTTAAGCCCTAGGTAACCATAAAATATATGAGGAAGATAAAAATAGAAAAGTCAATCAATATGCAGATCTCAAGATTGTCGTATCAATTTGATATTTAAAAGAGACTGCATTTGTGGCAGTCTTGATGGCACCCGGCAGTGAGTTCCACAGCCTTAAGTTAAGAACTAGGATAAAACGAATGTAAATTATGGCTGTCAATATTTGATGCAGGTACGGCATAAGATTGACCGCCACTCCTGGTGCTACTTTTATTAAATGCTAGTTGTTCCGTTAGGATATCAATTAGTTTAGCTCTGCCTTTGAAGAAGTTATTAAGTTTAATTTAAAGGCTCTTCTCTCCTCTAAGGGTTTCCATTCTAATTTCCTCAAAATGTTCTTCCTAGTATTCCCCTTTCTCTCTGATGATATGGGTTCCTGTTACGAACCGTTCAGTTCTGTTCTGTTTGAATCTTTACGAGGTTATCATGTTCTTTAGATTGTAAGAATCCCAGACTGAGCAACCATATTCCAGTACTGGTCTAACCAGTGTTTTATAGCAGTCGCCCTTAACCTTTCAGGGGCAGTCGTTGATTTCCTGTACATAAGAAAGCTAAGATGTTGTTTGCTTTCTTGTATACAAAATTTTTTAATGTTCTTTCCATTTGAGACGATGACAATCTATAATCATGCCTAAATGTTTTGCAGCATTGGTTTCTTTAAGAAAAGTATTGTTAATAGAGTATTCTGATCTAGTTGGTGAGGATATACGCAACACTTCGCACTTCTGAGGATGAAATTCCATTTTCAACGTTCTTTCCCACACTTGTAAAGTGTTTAGATCTTCTTGTAGAATGTGTGTATCATTCTTGCTTCTGATTGTTCTATATACTGAGCTGTCATCTGCAAAAAGCCTTAGTTCCAGAAGAGAGATTTCTAGGAGATGTCATTTATATAAATTTGAAAAAAAAAAACAACAAAAAAAAAACAAGGGCCCCAGAACAGTTCCCTGTGGTACACCTGACAAGACTGGTTTACAATGGGATGACGACCTTCCACAATAACTTTCTGCGTTCTCCCAACGAGGAATGATCTAGACCATTTTAGCAAAGAACCACCAATGCCGATGTGTTCTAATTTAAGTAGCAGGCCCTCATGGTCAGCCTTATCAAAGACTTTAAAAAGTCTAATAAAATTGTATCTATTTGCTGTCTGTTGTTAAGACAATTATTAAAATCATTGAGAGTTGTTATAAGTTGAGTGTCTCACAACTCCTTTGCTGTCTAAAACCATGCTGGGCGTTATTTAAGAGTCATATTTGTCAAGATGGTCCATTATGCTAAGTCTATGTGTTACATGTTCAAGTAATTTTGCTGATATGGATGTAAGAGATACAGGTTTATAGTTCTCTGCTTTTGTTTTGTCACCCTTTATGAATAGAGGAACAATGCCAGCATCTTGCCACTCATCAGGTATTACTCCCTGGTCCAGTTAAGCTTGGAAAAGTAGTTCGTATACCTCAGTCAATTCATTGGCACATAATTTTAAGAGCTTGCCAGGAATGACATCAAGACCAGTAGCTTTGTTTTCATTGATGTCTGGTCAGTAACTTAAATACTCCTGCTTTGCTTACTTTGATATTTTGCATTTCAGGGAGCTTATCATCACCCTTTAGTCTAACATTAATTAGAGGCTTGGGATTTGAGAAAACTGAACAAAACTGATTGTTTAGTAAATTTGCTATATTGTTTAGTAAATTTGTTTTTCCTTCAGGGTCCTGTATTAGGTTATTCTGATTATTTCTCAGTATATTGTCCTGTCTCTTTACTCCTGATGTAAGACCATAATTTATTGTTTTGATGATCACCTTCTGAAATCATCAAATTAACATAATTGGAGTGGGCAAGCCTACATTCCTTCTGACACCTTCTCTTAACATGTTTATACCTAATCAGTAATCTTTCTGAATTAGGGTGTTGTTTCAATTTCTTAAAGAACCGATGTTTCCTTCTCAACAAACGTTTTGTTTTTGTAATAATCCATGGCTGGTGGTTCTTGCTTGAAGTAATTTTAGTTGGTATGTTGTCATCCATAATAAATTCCAAGATAGTTTTTATGCATTTCCAAAGGCCATTGACATTGTCTTTAGCGCTATGAGACTTAAAAAAAAAAAAAAAAGACAACTGAAATCATGAGTATTCCTGTGTAATTTTGGTAAGTCTGCTTGGTTCCAGAGTCTGATGGTACGTTTAGGGGGTTACTTCTTTGAAAAGGTTGAAAGTTGCTCTCTAAGAGAATTATGTTACGATAACCCAGGCCTGCAATTAATTCCTGATTGCCTAAAGCGCCTGGACAGTTGTTAAAAAGTAAATCCAAGAATGCATTGCTACATGTTGGTATTTCAACTGAAACTGACTGCACTAATCCAAGATCTTTGGATCGTTTGCCTCGATGTACAGTATCTCAGAAGAAATGTTTTGACAAAAATGAAGATGCACCACGGTTTGTATATAACATTAATGAGCGTAAGTCAAAACTGAAAAAAAAAAAGACAAGCTGTCTTTGTAAATGTTCTCTGGAAAGGTTCTCGAGAATTGAGACTTACTTAAAATTCTGACCAGTAATAGAGGACTAGGCTATAAGTATAGGCATTTGAACAGAGTATCACAGTACACTAAAGACTACAACACAGAATGAAAGGATAAGGTGGTGGTGGTAGTTTCATGGTTGTGTATATATGTATTGGACTTCTTAAGTAACCACACTCGGTATATGTCAACGTTTTTTGTTCAGGCAAGTGTGACAAGGGATGTCTCACAAGGAAGTCTCCTTGGTTCCAGTTCCGCTGTGTTCATATATTTTTTAAATAATTTGCCTGAAAGTGCAGACTGCATTGCCAAAATTTGTAGATGACACGAAGGCCTATTCCACTGTTGATGCCAGTGTTGAATCAAAACCAAGGTTCAGAAGTGTGTTGACTCTGTGGTTACAATGTCAGACACTTGTTTAAATTTTATGGTGAAAAAAGAATGGTATTGCATTAGCCATAGGACATGAGAATCCTGTGCACACTTAATATGAAAAAAGATGGATATGATGAAAGGTTGCTTGAAACTATGAAAGTTGTAGTGCAGAGAAGGATCTTGATGTTGACACATCTGTGAGTTTCAAACCTCATAAATGATGTGGAAAAAAAAAGCCTGTCAAATCAGAACCTGTTTTTTTTCTTCTCCTGTTTCAGAATGATTATAAATAAATCAAGATGTCATGATTCCATTGTTTCAGGCACTAGGATGTCATCTTTTTTAATATGAATATCCTGTAGGGAGTCCGTACATATTGACTTGATTGAAAGTGGTCAAGGGAGATTCATGAAGAAAAAAAGAAAACTGCTGGCATTAGAGATATGGAATATGAGAAGAGAGTTATTTTTAGCACTACCATGCTTTGAGAATAGAAGTTTTTAAGATGATCTTATCAAAGTATAAAAGAAATCAAAGAACACGTAATGGCTCAGAAAATGTTTTACTAATTGAATGGAATTGCATGGAACAGCTTTCTATATGACTCTAATAATCAGCTTAATGCATCATCATTAAATGCAATGAAAAATCACACTTATAAGTACTTCAAGAAGCAGGTACTCTGGCACATGTAATGATGTATTGGAGGTCTGAATAAGTTAGTGTCCTTTGTTTCCTATGATACAATTTTAACTTTTGCAAGCATGTATGTTCAGTATATTCTATTGAATTTTTTTCAGGTGCGACCTCAAACAGAAGAAGATGAAGAACTGCAGCTTGCAATCGCATTATCCCGCTCCGAAGCAGAATCCAAGGAGAAAGAAGTAAGTTTGATATCGTAGGGACTTGTAGTTTTACTGTACCCTTGTTGTCCTATTAATATTAATGTCTTAATTTTTGTAACAAAAAGAGGACAATTTCACAAAGCTTTAAAAAATCAGAATGAAAACACTTGATGCATTATTGAACTTTAAACTCTATAACAAATGATCACATTACAGATTTATTAGTCTGGTCTGCCACTAAGTGTCATCCATCACTGAGAAGACAGTGGCATAGAGATGTCAGTGGCATAGGAAGATGTTTGATTTAGTGATAGCTAATTTATCCTTTTCTCCTTCCTCTTTTAAGGACTTATTATATCGTATCCTAACTATCACATTACGATCACATAAATAAGCAGGTTTGTGACTTGATGATCAGATAAAGAAGGGGGGGTTTCTGACTTGGTCAAATGTACATGATGAGAGAAAGAATAGTCTGCTGCAGACACTGTTTGCTAAATATATCAATGCACAGTGTTTTCAATTTCTGAAAATCCAGTGAAACAGTTGTGGGTGTGCGTGTATGCACGCGCATTTTGTGTGTGGAGAGAGGGAGGGAGAGTAGAGTTGGGAAAATCGATCGAAGTGGGAAAGGTAGATAGGTATTTCGCTAAGAAGTTATTTATAATATAGTGTGGTTGACATGCAAGTTAACCAAAACAGATCTCTTTGTAAGACATTTGGTTTGCTGTCTTTGGTATACTTACTGCTGATATGACACAATAGGAAACATTTAACCTAAAAAAATATGTATAATCCGGAAATGTCAGTTTGCGCATTCTACAAATTGATTGATACTTGGAATCTTGACTATTGTTTTGTTAAACAGAAATTTTGATTCAACATGAAAAGAAGAATGTTTTACTATTGCTAGTCTCTTCAGTTTTGAACTTACTTTTACAAGTTTGTATTTTTTTGTATTAGTCTAGTCTGAGAGTGTAGAACGGAGATGTGTGTGTGTGTGTGTCTGGGGGTAGGCGGCATGTGTATCTTAAAAGATGAGAAAAAAAGTATTTCATAACATGAAACACATCAGTGGTATGATATTTTGAAAGATTGAATAATGACATGTACTCAGAGTTTAAAAAGATTGATTTATTTTCCATCATTGAAAACAGTTTCATCTCATTTTATTTGCAGTATTGGCGAAAAAAGAGTGAGGTAGTCATCTTTGTTGATTAACCTTTTGATAACTGCATGAAATTTGAGTGTGTGTAGTGATAGTCATTCTACATTTGTGTGCTTTCTGTTTCATTGCATTTTTTAAATCAAAATTTGGTTAAATATATTGTCATTTCCATTTTTTCCATTTCCCATTTCCACCAGCAGGCTGTTGTGTGACTCTCTGCCCATAGTAAGACAGTTGGTTAAAATAAGACAGTCAGGATAGCTCTTGTTCAACAGGACTCTTTTTTTCGAGAGCAAGTGTTACTATGTGTTAGATTATCTTGTTCTGGTAAAAGTCAAACGTTCCTTAGTTACCAAACCACACATTGATCAAGGGAACATACACTCTATAAGAAAAATAAAGAATGTAAATATGTGCAGTTATATATATATATATATATCAATTTATATAAAGGCTTTGGTTATTCCCAGATATTAAGGATACAGAGCTAGCTGCCATTAAGTCACTTAAATTTCTCTTCCCCCCCCCCCCCCCCCCCCCCCCCCCCCCCCCCCCCCCCCCCCCCCCCCCCCCCCCCCCCCCCCCCCCCCCCCCTTTCCCCCCTCCGTTTTACCATTATAGAACTGTGTCTGTGTACCAGCTCATTTCAAGATATTGGAAATTGGATTTTTCTGAATGACAAGTTACTGTAAAGAATAAAAATGACTACCTAGGTACGTTTAATGAAGCAGTGGGCTGTATGTGTAGAGTGTAGCAAACAAGTCTGCTCATTAAGCCAGGAAAGCTGTACCATTGATCTGATGAACTCTTCTTATGTAGTGACAGTAAATGTGAAGAAGACAGAAATGAAAAAAAAAAAAGGCCAAATCATATATTCATATAATATTTGTTTCTCTGTGTGTGTGTGTGTGTGTGTGTGTGTGTGTGTGGTCTGTGTGTCTGTGTGTCTGTGTGTGTGTATGTCACGTGTGTGTGTGTGTGTGTGTGTGTGTGTGTGTGTGTGTGTGTGTGTGTGTGTGCGCGCGCGTGAAATAAAGTCGACGCAAGGAATGCAATTGTAGGTATTGTGGGTTGATCAGTCGGAGAAGAAGGGAGGGGAGGGGATGGAATGGAGGGTAGCTCCTGAAAGTCTTGATGAGTTCAGAGTGTTTCAAGTTTAACCACACCATGGTTCTGTTGCATCCATTATTGCCCCAGCTGCTTGATTGCTGTTTCATTGCTTATTATCAAATTTGTTCAGTTTTGTTGATTGAGTAGATACTCTGTGAATCACAGCTTTAGTTTTAAAAAAAGTTTTTCTCAGCATTTATGAGGGGAATGTACGTGTGTGTGTGTGTGTGTGTGTGTGTGTGTGTGTGTGTGTGTGTGTGTGTGTGTGTGTGTGTGTGCACGCGCGCGCGCATGCACGTGTGTGTGCATGTATGTGTATGTGCATGTGTGCACATGCATGCATGTGCTTATGAGAGTGTCAATAGAGAAGCAAAATCCATAGCAAAAGATAAAATCCAGTAATGCTCAGTTTAAAATGTTTTGTTTGTGTTGTGAATATGCAAAATGCAGTGTGTGTGTGTGTGTGTGTGTGTGTGTGTGTGTGTGTGTGTGTGTGTGTGTGTGTGTGTGTGTTAAAATCTGAAAAATTAGAAGTACACAAATTAATCTGATGTTTTACTAATATGAATTCACATTGACTTTGTAATTGTTTGACCATCACTGTACTAGCTAGAGTGGAAGTGTAGTGAATGCAGACTGGAGCCAGAGCATAAGAATCACTATTGTGTTTGTAGACTGCCAAACTAATAGAATGAAGAGGTGCCAGTAGAGAAGCAGTATAAATTTTTTCCACTCTGACAGTCTTCTGCAGGCAAGGTGAACTAAAACTAATGGGTACTTGGGAGAGCACAGATCTGTGTCCAAAGGAAATTGAATCCCTTCTTTGATTCAGGTCCTCACCAATTTCTAAGGCAAAGCAGAGACGGGGGGGGGGGGGGGGGGGGGGGGGGGGGGGGGGGGGGGGGGGGGGGGGGGGGGGGAAAGAAAAAGAAATGCAGTTTTCTGCAACAAGAGAAAAAAATGGGTACATTGGTAGGCTTTTGATTTACTTAATTGTTTCTAATTTCATTGAGAAATGCAGCTCAGGAGTGAACCCAATGAAATGATTTTCTCCCACCAGGAAAAATAGCACTAGTAGGTGCAGAGTGAAGAAGATACTTCCAGTGCATTTTCTTTTTAATATAATATAAAAATCCAAAGTGCCAATGTTCATACTGTCACTAAAAAGTTTTAACATTCCATGAATTTAGTGTTCTTGTTGAGTATAGATCTATTTTGAATAGATCTTGCTGAGATGATACAAGATTCCTGGATCAACCCTTTGATCAGGATCTACTGCACAGATCCCCACCAAAAAGCCTGATGCTGTTTCCTTGGGTCATCTTCCATCTGTCCACAATGTTTCATTTCAGTCAGTCCCCCTGTTTTTGTGTGTAACCTTGCTCACAGACAAATCAACAGCTGAAACAAGGGGCACTGGTTAGAGCATGACATCCTGATGATAGAAGTAACAAGACACGAAGAGAGAAGAGGGAGCAGTGACTTAGCTGTGCTTGTTTGTGGCATCTTTTTAAACCACTTATTTTTCCCTTATCACTAGTAAGCAAAAAGTCCATAGTAGATTTGAGCACACATAAAAAGCAGGAATTAGTGACAGTAAGTTTGGTTAGACGTAATAGCTCACTGCCCTGAGTCATTCACAGCTTACACTCTTACAATGGAAAAAGATAGTTGTTGGTCTGGATCGGTAGACTACAAACACTCAGACATGGAAAGTTGTGTGTTGCCAGCGTGAGAGACTACAGAAGCTATATGGTATGCCTGGAGGTGGCAGTCCTAGCCCAGGCCAGTTCTCTGCCCCCACCGATCCTGTGCAGCAGCCCATGGTCAGTTACTGCAGTGGCTGTCAGTGTCACAATGCCCCTTTTACCATCATTATTGTGGTAAAAGTAGCAGAGAATCTCACAGATACTATAACATGTTTCTTTCTTCTCCTCTCCTTTCAGAGGTGTGTGCTTACACACAGTTTGCTTTATATCTTGGTCTCTTTCTCTCACCTCTTTGTCTCTGTCTCTGTCTCTGTCTGTCTCTTTCTCTCCCCTTCTTTGTCTCTGTCTGTCTGTCTCTGTCTGTCTGTCTGTCTGTCTCTCTCTCTCTCTCTCTCTCTCTCTCTCTCTCTCTCTCTCTCTCTCTCTCTCTCTCTCTCTCTCTCTCTCTCTCGATCTCTCTCCCTCTGTTCTCAGCTTTCTTTTCTTGATTCATGAACTTGGAAATGGCGAGGTCTGCTCAGCTGAATTAACAGGTGTGCTGAAAACCATAGTTACCCAGAATGTTTCATGCTTGGCTTACATTTTAAAGTGAATTAATTCAAATTTGCTGCTTGTCACACTTCTCAAGACCAGATGTATATTTTATGCATGCATGTTATCAGACTGTGGGGAACAGACTGTGACGGTGTCAGTTTCTTCCAACAGGTGTTGAGCGGCATGGATGCCACAGACATGGATCCGGAATTGGCGCGGGTACTTGAACCGTAACTATTGGCAGAAGAAATCAGAGTCTGCAGGTCTCGCACCCTCGGCTCCCCAGGCAGCAGCCTCTTCCCAACCTGCGGGCAAGAGTGTAGATGTTAGTACGCCCTTCACACTTTCTCTTTGTCCTTCTTGTGTCATTTTCCATTCCATTAGTATCATTATCGTGGACTTTTCTACAGGCAGTTTGTAATGAAACTAACTTTCTGATTCAGAAGCTACATCTTCTAGAATACATGAGCTCTGTGAACTCAGTGATTCTTATCTTTGTTTTGTATGGCATGATCTGTAAGTTAATGGTCCCAGGCTGTACAGTCTCAGAATCACAGAGGAAAAGGACTGCTCAACATCGGTCACACAAACAGAAGTATAAGAGCTTTCCTGTACTTGAATTTGGGTCGGGTAGTAGGGTGGGGGGGTGGGGGTGGGGGGGTACTGTTTGACAGTCTTGCCTGTGATGGAAATCTTATTTGTGATTAAATTTGCATTCACATGTGAATGTTTCACTTTGCATGCTTTCATATTCACGATTACAGTGTTTGGAAAATAATAAACGAAGTTTTAGAAAGGATTGCAAAAATCAGTTTCACAGGCTAGTTAAAAGTATTTCCAATCGCAGCATTCTCAGACAAGTGCTAGAAAGCAATATTCTGCAGTTATGGTGGCAAGTCTTTCCCCTGAGTAAAGATCATCTAGTTACAGGATGATAGTCTTTAGATCACTGCAGTGTAACCATCTGTGTAAAAGAGATCATGCGTCACCAAGTTCAGTTAAGGAAGAAAAACTAAGAATGACCTAAGTCTGCCATCAGTTTACTAGAATAACACTTGTTCAAGAACACCCTAAAAAGACCTTCCAAATAAAGACTGCGTTCCTCAAAGATGTTTTTTTACCTGATTTAAAAAAAGATTATCATGCATAGTAGATTAACCATCAAGCAAAGACAGCATGCTTCTCTTTAGGGACCTTGATTTTAAGGACTTTTAGAAGTGATTTATCAAAGGTACCACTTCCTCTCTTTCTTTGTCTGTCTGTCTGTCTTTGTCTCTGTCTGTCTGTCTCTCCCTCTCTTTCTTTCTCTCTCTCTCTCTCTTGCTCTGTTCTTTTTTTCTCTCTCTGCCTCCCCCCCCCCCCCTCTCTCTCTCTCTCTCTCTCTCTCTCTCTCTCTCTCTCTCTCTCTCTCTCTCTGTCTGACACACAGTTCAGTGCAGTTTGTCACATTTGTTTGTTTTATGAAATAGTATTCACCAGAGATTACTGTCACCTTTGGTCTGTCTTGATGGTGCCCACCATAACAAGACCTCGTAAACCACCACATTGGTTTACTTTGCTTTTTACACTGAATAACACAGTGTTTACCTCCATCTTCATAGATGTCTCTAGGATGTTCTTTTGTTCAGGAGAGCTTTTTTTATTGCCTGTGCTTTCTTGTGCAGATCAGTTTATCACAGATCCACAAATTCTCCTATCAGTAGCTAGATAGATCTAATCAAAAGGGAACTGGCCTCTATAGGTTTTACTTTGTGAATGAGATGTCCGTCTGAACACATAAACAGAAATTTGAGCATGTCTTGCTCTAGTTTGGTTGAACTGTGTTCAACATTGTTCTGTGTAGTTTTGAGGGATGCTGAACAGGCAAGTTGCCGCCATTTTGTTTGAGCTTTGTCGAACAGACAGACCAACAGTCCTGCTCAAAGAAGTGAACAAGCTGTCATACAGAATAGTGTTCATATTATGCGTTTTACTGTGCAGACTATTCAGTTCAGATTGTCATGTTGTGGTGATGATGTGTGTGAATACTTAAGTAAGTATGGTGTAGGCTTCCCCTGTTTGTTGCAATGCTTGTAAACTTTGCAAGTTTACTAAGGAAAGGAATGTCCTGAATTTTTGATGAAAAATATTTGTGTTTTTTAAACCTGGTCCTTTCAATGCGTTTCAAGTGCTTTTTGTGCAAGTTAAAGAAATATGTCAGTTGGATGAGCACAACCAGCCAAGTTCCATTGATGAGCCCAAGTCAGGGAGGAAAAGACAACTTTGAACAGGCAACACGGGGTTCTGTTTTCAAGACAGAATTCGGTAGTCCCCTGATGAGCTAGTGAAAGATATTATTTTTATGCTTAAGTGCCCTGTTCTTCACTGAGCTTTGTCTTCCCACACCACTCCTCCTACTCTTTTTTTTCGTTCTGTCTCTATATACCTTTGCCAAGACATTATCTGAATGGTGGAGGAGTTGTTTGTCTGCACTTGTTTGTCCCTCACGAAATGTTTGTTCAAAACATTTGAGCTGTATGACATGACCAGGCCATGAAAAGATCAGACTTGGATAGTTCATTAGCAGGAGTGACTGCTTTGTACAGGTTACATGATGAGTAAGTGAGCATTCTGTGGTGTCATTGGACAGGGCAGCCACCAGGCTCAGAATGGAGAGCAGGCGCAGGCAGACAAAGCTCAGTTCATGGCGGCTCTGCAGAGCAGCCTGGAGATCTTTGTCAACCGCATGCGCAGCAATTCACAGAGGGGCCGTCCCATTGCCAACGATTCCTCCGTGCAGTCCCTGTTCAACGTGATCAGCAGCATGCACCCACAACTGGTCAAATACCTGCAGGAGATTGAAGACAAACGAGGTGAGTTATGTCAGCTGTTCACAGTGCTGCTGAGTGCTACTCTGCTGGCATAGCTCGCTACAATTTTGTTGACAATGTCACACGGCTACACATTGTCAGTGATGATCATTTCTAAAAAAAAATGAAGGTGTCAGACTCGGTGCAAAAAAACTTGTTTCCAATTTTTCAGGAGTCACAAAAATAGTTAGGGGGTCACACTTTATAACTGCCTGAATATACTGAAAACTACCAACACATGCGTACGCACGCGCACACACATGCAAACACGCGCGCACGCGCACACACACACACACACACACACACACACACACACACACACACACACACACAGAAGCATGTTCTGACTGGCTCACACACAGAGAAAGAATTAGATAAAAATGGATAAGAGGTGCTATCAACAATGTTGATAAAACCATTCCAGATTATGCTAAACGTTATTTATTTTAATTTGTGTTCCAGTGTTAATAAAATGTTAACTAAAGTGAATAAGTGTGAACACCTACACAATCAGGATGTTAACAGTGAAACTTGATATGTGGGATGACCTCAGTGATTATCATCACAAAATTTACACAATGTGAACCAGTTCCTTCAGTACTGAAACATTTTGTTATTTGACCATGTACCAGCTGCTTTGCAATGACCATTGGGAGCTGGTGACAAACAAGAGGCAAGTGATGAATATTTGTGGAATATTTCATGATACTATGTGGGTTGGCCACTCTTACACTGTGCGCTACACATTCCTACGCTCATAACGGAGCCATTTTCATCATCCAAACCGGTCATTTTGCATAGATCGCTTGATGTTTGTTCCAATTGCTGGATTACCACCCACAAGCCACAAATGAACAGTAGATTTTGCCTCTGAAAGCCAAATTACGTACGGTTGTTTCATTCTGTTCGCACTTGGCCGAATCACGGAAATCTTGTGGTCCAAACATAGATTTGGGTTGTCTAATTTGATGACTCTTGTTGGTTTTCAGCAGAGAAGAGTTCTAAAGCAGAAGTTGTTCATCGATTCAGAACATTCTAAAAGGTGGAGGAAAGTTACGCTTTTATTGACTTCGATCGAGGCAGATCAGACAAAAGTGCTTTTACGTGACGCACTGCTTGGAGTTGCAATGTGTACACGACAATATCATTGCATCACGGTAAATTTTGGTACATTTTGGACTGAATTCCAGTGAGTCAGACAGCATGGGTGATTTCTTTTCCGTCTAAGACGAATTTCCATATTGGGAAAAAATCAACAACAACAAAAATTTTGAGTTTTTTTTGTATACCGATCTGGCGATCATCAGTTGGACTTGATGCAGGTCCATGTTTTCGTTCAGATCCACATTTTTCATCAATCTTGTGCAAGTTCACTTCTGTCACCGCCATCTTTGGAAAATTTGTTCCACATGTGTGTATGCCACATGGTCACTGTGAGAAAAAATGCAGTTTTTAACCAGCAAGAACGAAGCACGGAAGGTTGATTCCCAATGCAAAAACAAATGGAAGAAAGAGTGGCTCAACGAAATGGACAGTTTGAATCGACGTTTGGCTTGTGGTTAAAAAAAGCGGACAAAGCAGGTACGGCGTGGTGCCACTTATGTTTTAAGAAACTTGTTTACATATCAAACGGCAAGAAAAGCCTTTATGCACACATGGTGACCGAACACACTGTTCGAGACTGAGTGCCCAGGTGCACACGTCGACTTTGCCTACTGCCGAACCTGTGACGGCTGGTCTTACAACAATGGATTGGATCACAGACGCAAAAATTTGTACATGCGCTTTCCTTGCAGAACATTGTTTGCCATTTTCTGTGGCACCTGCACTCATAGATTTTGCACCAAAAAAAAATGGGAGAGGACCCCAAAGCACTTAAAGTAGGTAGATCCAGCCTAACAGTAGCCATGGCTAACAGGCAGCAGAACAGGAGAAAAAAAATGCCAATTTCAACTTGTTCATACTCCTCAACTACTCAACACTGTCAAATAAAAAATATCTCCACATCTAAAATGAACCTCTAACATGAAGTCTGTGTGTTTTTTTATGGTATGAAAGAAGTGTGCTTTTATTGTGAACGATCTAAACAAACCAACCAAACATTGCATTGGCAAGCTTGTGCAACGATTCAAGCCTCGGGCTATCCGTGACCCGCAAACAACAACATCCGGAAAAGTGTTCGTAACCGTGACAAACTATATGCACAGCGACGATGTTGGTACCATATGAAACAGAAAAGCCTGCAGAATTGATCGGTATATAAATTTCGTCATAGTTCTTTTTCATTAAGTGCCGCAAATTTTGTGCCGAAAGGCTAGCATAAACTTCAAAAGCATGGCAATATTGCTAATTCTGAACAAAACATATTGAAAGACCACTCGTTTGTAGAAAAATCAATGCTCTTTTCGTTCGTGTATATATAGGACGCACAGGCTGCTGTGTGTATAAGTTCCGGCCAGGATAAAGAGAGAACCCCATAGTCCAATCGGCATTCAGCATTCTGACAACGGTGGGTTCCGAAGCTGACACAATGTTCAAGTCGAGTGGCAAGTTTAAACCGATGGATCTCAACGATCTTGAGCGTGATCTTGGTAAGTATGCGAACGATTCATTTGTTTAAGCCCTTGCCCTGTTATTTTCAAGGAATTCGTGTTTCTTAACTCTGGAAATTATTCTAGAAGTGATTTTTTTTTCATCAGACAATGGGAGACATGTGCTCGGTCAAGTGGTGTTTTGTTAGCTCCCGTGATCGGTACTAATGGTTGCAGTCGATTATCAACCATTTAGTTTTAAAACAATTTCATAGAATAACTTTTCCCAAGCTTGTTCAGATTTCATTTTAAAAGGTTTATGATTTTGTCCAGAGCGAAAATTACGAATAAAGATTAAAATTTGGCAACTGTAACTTCGACAGGGACGATAACTCAGGTTTCAGACCTCAATGAAAATTGAAAGTAGCAGATGTATTGATCTAATTTGCAGTACTGTTGTACCAAAATGAATCAATGAATTAATAAAATCAATAAGTTGATAAATAAATGAGATAAAAGGAAAATAAAAAAAACTAAAAAGTAAACAAAAAATACTCATTAACTAATTAAAGAGAATGTTAGCTTGAAGCTGCAGTACGAGTGTGGCATATGAACTGAAAGATATGAGCAAAGAAAATCAGAATTGGGAAACTTGGAGCATGTATTATAATAAAATGACTAGCTGGTGTGTGTGTGTGTGTGTGTGTGTGTGTGTGTGTGTGTGTGTGTGTGTGTGTGTGTAGCTGGTAGCATTCACTTAAAAGTCTTACTGAAAATTTGGCAAATGTGTATATTTACTGTTGACTCACATATCCATAAATTATAGAACTTGGTATAAAAGACATGTTTTTCAGAATTATCGTGCACTTTCATTCACAGTCTCTGAATTCAAACAATCCATTTCATCACTGATAGATCAAAACAAATGCCCAGTTATTAACTGTGCTCAGTTTATTTAAAATTTTGTGTGTGTGTGCATGTGTGTGTATGTGTGTGCGCATGTGCAGGTGTGTGCATGCATGCTGTGTGTGTGTGTTCAATGAATTTCAGAAGATGACCAGTACCAGCTGCTTGCTGAGAGAATTGGTCCAAAGAATAATGGCCGGCCAGCGCATTTGCCAAGTCTAGTTGTAAACAGTCGTCTGCTACTTCAACTCAGCATGTTGAAGAAACAGGGGAGAACATGGTTTGAAGTCCAGAGTCTCTTTAGTGACATTTGCAGACACCAGATAGAACCTGTTCCCACTTGACCTCTTACATAGAGGAGTACTTTGGGGAAGGACAAGAACCAGCACACCTGCAAGAATCTGACAGTAGCACTGAAGAAGAAGAACCACAAGAGCCAGATCATTCAGCACTTTTGGAACATGAAATAAATATTTTGTCATCAATCTTCTGATGATGAATCAGGCTGTGAATTTCCATTCAATTTCTCAGGCCAGGGACAGTCAGTAGCAGTTTTCTATGATGATGCATTTTACATTGGTCAAGTACTAGAAATTGTTAGACCTGACCTTGCTTGTATTTCCTTCATGGACCAGGAAGGAACAGAAAACCTATTTAGATGGCCGTTGTCAGACTCCATTGGGGAAGTTGCAAGTAAATATGTCTTTTATTCAGATTTCAACATTCTACCAAAGAACAGAGTTTGGAGCATTGACTGTACCTAGTGGGGAACCCTGAAAAGAAGATGCAAACAGTATGTTAAAAAGTACTGTTAATCTTGGGGTACAAAATGGAGATGGCCAGTTTTATCCTATTGGTGAGCTGAATGAAAAACAGGGACATGGCAAGAGGGTGATTTTTCTGGTATTTGAAAAGTTTTAAGACCGTTGTGATTTGCTGTTCCTTTGGACATATATTTGCCTGTTATTTGGAACATATTTGCTTGGTGAAATTCTTGAGCATTTGATTCTGTCCCCTTGATAATAACAGAATGTATGTGGAATGTGAGTGATTTTGTTTACTTTGATGCAGTTTTTACATAAAGGTGAAGGTTGAACTCATGGAGTTTTTACCTTTAGATTCCTTCTTTAATGCTGATTATTTTGATACCTCTACTTTGTAGCATGTGTCGTTCCTGAGTTATGGGTCGTTAAGTAACGGTACCCTGTGTTTGCCACTAAATGACACATCAACAAATTAGCATTTTAGTCATTTTTGAAGAGGCACAGCTAAAAAATGAATAATCATTTAGCTCTGGAAAAAAAAAGGGCTCAGTGTATCCATCACAAAATAATAACTGCCAATCTGAGAGCATATTGGGTGAATAGTTCAGAAGATCTGAGGGTCCAAACATGGCCCTCTGGCCAAACCATGAAAAAAAACGCCATTTTTTACCAAATTTTAAAAGCTCAATATCTCTCAAAAACTATTAAACCCATGGCCTTGAAATTTTGCATGTATATCACTTTTAATGGGGTCTTTTGAAAAATACAAAAAACATTCCATATTTTTTTCAAGTTAAAAAAATGGCTGAACCTACCTACTTAAAGGCCTCAGTATGAAACAGAAGTACAGCTGCATACACCTTGACACATGGAGTAGCCCTGCTTTCAGAGAAGAGCTGCTCAACAAGCTGAAGAAGACTTACTTTTCTTTGTCTTTAGATGAAGCAACAAACAGTGCCAACAGTAAGATGGTGAATGTTCTTGTGAGGGTTTTTAATGAGAACAAAGGGAGAAATTAAGCTTTTCATTTATCAGAGTCTGATACATAGCCTGCCTGATGCTTCCATCACCTGCTCACTCCTTGAGGTATGGTCTGTACAATCTGTTGACGCGAATTCTGGATTCTGAATTGTACATTTTCTGTAAACAGGTGAATTGTAATGTTACTGTACAGTAAAGGTATCGTTTTTCTCGTTGCAGTAAAGTTCCTGTTAGTTTAGACTGCATTTTGACATTTTATTGTACGTTATTTGCTATGGTTTCAAGAGCCATACTTAAGTTCTAAATATTTTTGTGCGAATTGGTTTTGAATGGCGCTACAGACCCGATAATGAAGAGTCGCGGAGAATAGCCTGATGCTCAGGAAAATGTTCAGTACTGGAAAAATTTTGGAAAATCACCCATGCAGACAGGATTTTTATGCGTCAGAGATGCACGTTTGTGCGCAAAAATTATCACTGTTTGTGATGAAATGCTACACCAAAACCCAAACATTTCAAGGAAAAAAATTGCTTCGTGAATTCAGCTGCGGGGCCAACGTAGATCCCTTGATTGTTGACTTGATTCGGCCAAGTTCAGTGAGGAGAGGAGGAAAAAAGCAGAAGGAAAATCTCAAGAAACAATGGCACTTCGGTGGCCTTATCAAATGGCGTTGTTTGTCAGCCATTGTGATTTTAAATAGGTCATTTAAATTTGAATTTAAATAGTTATTGGCAAGATTTCCATCTTTCTCCTCTGTCATGTTATGTACAAGGGAAATGTAACTGACAGTGCCACAGAGACAGACTTGTAATACTGCAGACAAGTGACCAGCCGCCGTGGCGAAGTGGTTAGCGTCGCGGACTCTGGCTGGGGTTCGAATCCATCAGAAGTCATGTGGGTTTTTCTGCCCCGACCGGCTCCTACCCAGAGTTGAGTTTGCTGCGGACTCAGTTGGGAAGACTGGGACCACACAGTCGAGTTTCATCCACTTAATGGATGCGTTTCTGAGAGTGTTGCTCAAATTCCCTGACCAACACTGCAGGTGTCTGTATCTCTCAGGCCTGGTTGATGCCGGGATATATGATGAAAGGAAGCGTAGAGTACAGCCCTGTCATGTAGTCTCAGACCGAAATGGAAATCCGTAGCATACTATCTGTTATGAACTACGTTAATGGTGTGACTCGTCCTGCTTCATGCTGCATGCAATATTCAGCTTAGAAAAGCTAATGTGTGACGCTGTACTTCTGGATTACGGAAGTAAATGGCTTCCTACACCCATCTGATAAGTTTGGAGTGAACTTTCTTCTAAAGAGGGATGTTTTGTTTGGGTGTGTAAGGTTTGATTCCTTCTGTCTAGTGGGTTTGAAGTAACTAGAGCACATGATGCATGCATTAAAAGTTGTGACATGAACTTTGAAGGGTAAATGAACTCAAATTCAAAATGTCCATTTTTGGGAAATTTGAATGAAAGGTTGAACAGCTTCAAACATTACATTCAGACATTGATATCAATTCTGGTCATGGTTACTGTTACTCCATTAACAAGAATGGTTGGTGGAAGCATGAATGTTTCCAGTAATACATGTCATAAATGTGATTGTGAATAAGGAGTAGTGGTT
>JADBJO010013916.1:40000-50164 GCA_016801955.1 Conus betulinus | reverse complement strand
GTCGGTGTTTGTAGGGGTGGAGTCAGGTGTCCCCCAGGACTCCCCTAGGAAGGGTCCCTGCCTCTTTCTGTCCTACATAAATCACATCCTGGCAGGTCACTCATCAACCGTGCGACTTTTCACAGACGACACTGCCTGCCACAAGACTATCAGGAAGGCTAGCGATCAATCCATCCTCCATGAAGACCTGGATATGCTGGAAGCATAGGAACAGACTTGGCTCATGTCCCTCCACCCGGGACAACTGCCACGTACACTTTGGCGAACGAAAAACTTTGGCGAAAAACTTAAGACCACTTACCACCTGCATGGCCAAAATCTCCAGACCACTATGGAGGAAAAGTATTTGGGTGTTACCCTGTCTACCAATTTGAAATGGGAACCCCGCATCAGCAACATCGCCACCAAAGCCTCCAAGACCCTTGGCTTGGTCAACCGGAAGCCTCAACATAGGTTCCATCAAGAGGAGGGAGAAAGCCTACAAAGCCCTGGTTCGCCCAACCCTGGAGTATGCCTGCCAAGTATGGGACCATACCAGGAAGGGAACAAAAACGGCGTTTGAAAAGGTGCAACGAAGGGCGGCACGCTGGGTAGTTAACCACTATCGTCAGACTTCCAGCGTTAGTGCGATGTACAACAACTTCACCGGGCACCGCTTGAAGACGGACGACGTCAGATCCGGCTGTCGGCATTCTTCAAATTCCATCATGGAGACATCATGATCGACTCCGTACATGTTCCTCCTCGCCACACCCATCACTATGACACTCGTAACTCCAACGTGCTGCAGTATGCCAATGAGTCCTACTACAGGAACTACAGGAAGAATGGCTTTTTCCCACGCACTGGGATAGAAATGGAACAACCTTCCAGCTGAGACAGTAACATCAGCTTCGCTGGAGGGCTTCAAATCTTGTTGCATATAACTCCCACCTCCCCCCTCCCCTCTTCCCCTCCCCCTTCCCCATCCTGTCTTCTGTATCCCCTCACCCCTCATCCGCACCTGTTGTCCTTCCCACTGAGAAGGGTCTACCTTTGCCCCCTCCTTGAAACCTGAAGATTAGTGGGTGGCCCCAAACCTTACTTCCTTTCCCTACCACTTCAAGCTGTTGATCCCGGCAGCATCTTCATATATGTATATTCTGGTATTACCGGAAACCCTTTTTTTAGTTCAGAATCAGAATCTTCAGTTGGTTGAAGGTGGACAGCTACAAAAAAGAAGAAGAAACTGTGCCGATGAATCAGCTGTTGCTCCATTGCGCACCTTGGAAAAACACAGGCAAGAAACAGTGCCAGGAATTTATCAAGAACGTGCTTGAAGTGTGCAGCTACTCCATCCATGACATACTCAAGAAGAATTATCTTGTGTTCTCCAAGAAACATCAAAGCAAGGTAGTATCTAAGCAGGGGTAAGAAGATCAAAGTGTTTCAGGACAATGTGTGACACTTTTTGGCCAGCTCTACATATCTGTGCTAAAACAAATACGGTGACTAGGAAGAGCTCTTTGAACATGAGATACAGTCCTTTCCTCCCTCTCTTTCTGACTTTGGCAAGCTCCGTTTACCAGATACCAAATCTGACCTGTCTTGAGCAGCCCAAGCAACCAGAATTACCTTCAACTTATGGCTGCAAAGTCCTGGAGGGTACCGTCGTCGTCCACTGCCTTCCCGTTGCCAGCGTCAGCACCTTCCAGGAGTATGCAGACAGACCATTTAGATTTTACCTGGAGAAACAGGTGAACCCAAGTCACGAGGTTGGGCATTGTGTGGGATGCACACGGACCAAACAGGTGGAAAGAGTGCACCCGGGAAAAAGAGACGCAAGGGTATACGCAGAAAAGTGTCAGGGAAGACTGAAACTGCCAGGCAAATGGATGGACTTTCTCCGCGACCCAGTGAACGAGCAGGAGCCGTTTTCTTTCTTGAATTCCAAGATTAAGGACTTCACCTGGCCACCAGCAAAGGCTGTGTATATTTCGTCAGGGCAAGCTGTGGTACTTGTTGGTGCTGGCATCAGCATGCAAAACTGCAATCATGAGGAGGCAGACACCAGGATCGTGGTTCATGTGGTTCATGCAGTGTGGTGAAAAGACTGTACAAGAGCTAACTTTGGACACTGATACTAGTGACAGTGTTGTCATCCTTGCAGGCGTAGTCCATGATCTGCCTGCAGTCCAATCCCTGGCTGACATTTGGGTGGCTTTTGGCATGGGCAAGAATGTTACAGGTACTACCACATCAACGCCATCTGTGCAAGCTTTTGAGAGTCACGATCATGTGCATTACCTGTGTTTTCGTAGTTTCAGGTTGTAATGCAACCTCTGCCTTCAATGACAGGGGCACGAAGTCTGCTTGGCAGGCTTGGCAAGTCTACGAGGACATCACAGAGACATTTCAGAGGCTTGGGCAGTCATCCATACCAGAAACTGGATGTTGACGATGATGCTTTCAAGAAGTTGAAGAGACTGACTGTCATTCAGTACAATAAAACTACCCCCTGAGACTCTGTCAATGAGATAAGAAAGAAACTCTTCTGTCGGAAGAATTGGGCAATGGACAAACTGCCACCTACCAAATATGTGTCTCTCCAGCATGTCTGGCGTGCAGTATATCAAGTAGGAATCCAGACAACCGGCACACAAACATAGCACGTGGCTCCTTCGTCCCAAGATTTTGCTAGGACAAAGGAATCAGAGAATGGCGAGTCACGTACTGATGCGGAGAATGGCGCGTCACGTACTGATGCCGAGGTGGCAGTCGGTCCTCTCTCGCTCGGTCTTGTGAAGAATCCGAAGTCCATCAGTTGGGCCTGTCCATGCTACCTCTCCTCAAGCTGTGAAGGGTAAGCATTTGATCGATTTGGAATCGAGGACTCGGAAGAACAGAATTGTGTCCCTTTGTCCTATTGCAAATGGCGGCTGCGAGCACACTACGTACGGCAGCGAAGAGAATGTCACTGAAGGCGAGGCAGAGACCGGCAGCGTTGCAAACTAGTCGAAACAAAGCGTGAAAAAGAACTCTTGTTCAACGTTAATTAAACGTTGCGCATGATGTAGGTTTGCGACAGTTTCGCAGTCCATGATACGGCTTTGTCGACGCGCATCGCAGGCAGGCTACATACTTACATCACACACACACACACACACACACACACACGGCCAGTGAGAGTGCTGTCTCTCCCTTGTTTCCGCACCCCGCCTGGCCAGCCTGACCGTGGATAGGCTTTTGAAAAACCTCTGAGTCATTGAGTGAGACAGAAACACACACTGATGCACTAAACAACAGCCGCTGTGTGTTCGTGTTCGTGCTTCTCGAAGGAGATGTGCATGAGGCCGTGGTAGGGATGGCCGGGACAAATTCTGATTCGTATTGTACAATTACCAAATCATACGAGTCTTTAATCAATCAATGGATAGAGGTGATGTTATGGTCATAATTCCAAATCAACAATAGATTACTTTTTACACAATATAAAGAAACAAAAATGAAAAAAAAAATATATACACTCAAGTACTTTAAGTTAAGTCCCATCTTCTTAGGCTGTCTCATCAGTTGCCATCAAAAACACACACACACACACACACACACACACACATGCACACACACACACACTCTCTCTCTCTCTCTCTCTCTCTCTCTCTCTCACACAACACATACACACACACACACACACACACACACACACACACATGGAAGGAGAGAAACAAAATGATTACCTCTGTCCATATCTTTGACTGACATCTGCACCGTCACAATCTCTTGTGGAGATAACTGTTTGATGCGCCCCACTTCTTTAGTCATCATTGTGGCTGCCAGCATACTTGATCTGCTTACAGCCACAAGAAAATTCTTCGGCTCTCGTCAGAAAATCGCACTGCTTCCGCATATTCTCGGCAAAATCTGAGTCGAGAGATTCTGTACCACCTTTGACTTGAACGGCAGGTTCTTCTTTTCTTCCTTGTTTTCATCATTGACTGTACCGTCAGTGCCAAATTTTAATCATCTTCATCTTCATCTGACTCAGAATCCGACCACCCATCATCCTTTTCACTGTCTGCCGTGAAGTATTCATTCATCAGTTCTTCCAATTCAACTTGATCTTCATTTCTCATATTGCTGGAATCGCAAGAATTCAGCAGAGCGACGATTTTCCACGATTTCTCCATTTTCGCAAACTTCAGATCAAACACGACCGGGCTTTCTGAGACAGGAATAGGTCACATCCCGTTGGTTTGTTGACAGTATGAACAGCCAGTCGCGTATCGGGTAAGATCGCGGTTGCCAAGCAATTTTCGTTTTGGTGCACGTGATTGGTTAAAGGTTAGAGCTCTGTTTACGAACTTTAAGCGAGAAAGGAAGTTTCTGAATGGTTTCTATAAAAAGGGCATACGTCTGAGCGTCAAGTTGGCTTACAGATCTTTCAATTGGTATATAACATGATGGGGCCCTGCAGGGGTTCATTAACGAAATCACAATTTAAAAAGACCGCTTTGTGAGGACATTTTCTGTTCTTTTTAGAGGGGGTACCTCATTAAAACGCAATTTTAACACATTTAAAGGGCTGATTTGTAAAGTGTGAGACTAAAAATATGATAAATTAATGCTTATAAACTCTGTTGAACCAAAAATCTCAAAATCACCCAGATCGACCCTCACAACCTTTTCCGACCTGCTGTACGATTGTGGGCTGGCGACTTGGGTCCCTATCCGTGAGAACGGGTCACATATATCCTTAAGCTGTGAAATGCCAAACCATTCCTTTACAGAGCTAGTGTTTTTTTTGTTTGTTTGTTTGTTTGTTTTTTGTGTATTTGTTTTTGTTTGTTTGTTTTTGTTTTGTTTTGTTTTTTTGCTTGTACGTTTTTTTTTTTTTCAAGCAACACAATACGCACGAACTCTACGGTAATTGCTGTTTAATGCCTGTCGCCTCATATCTTGTGGTAAAACCACATACAGATGATAAATTCGATCTAAAGTAACCCCCCACCCCCCACCCTCTGGATCACATTTATCTACACTCATTTCAAGTTTCGCTTCTTCTCATTTAATCGCGTCTCTATGCCTGTTGACAGAATGCACACATTTCAATTTGTTATCTGGAAATTTTCAGGTTTTATTTTTTCACTATATGTCTTTGAATTCAATACTGGAGGAGAGAACACTACTTTTAGTGAAATAAAAGTTCCTATAATAATAAAAACGCCTTCTTACTGTACGATCTTATACATATTCTTCTTCTTCTGCGGTTGATTTTATCGCTTGGATCAGATCTGAGGTCTTGACGGCTGCCCTAAAGCTGCGTCGTAGCGCTGCACCCTCTTGTCAGGTTTGACGCCGTAGAACATTATAGCATGGACAGTGTTGGAGGATGTGTTCTGGGGTCTCAGATCCAGTGCCACAAGGATATTCGTCAGTGCGGGCAATCTTAATTCAGCTGAGTTGGCACAGCAGTCGGCAGTGGCCAGTTCTCAGTCTGAAGAGGATAGTTCCCTGGTATCTCTGGATCTGATGGATTGGATCAGCACCACTATCAGCAACCAGCTTTCTCTTCTACTGGTTTGGTCCTTGTTGTGGATGACAGTTTTGTCATCTCTGTGGATCACCAGCTGGTTGAACTGTTCCATGCTGTTGCCTGCCTTGGACAGAGCGTCACCCTTCTCATTCCCGGTGATCCCACAGTGGATGGAATCCACTGAAACACAATGGTGGATCGTTTTGAAAAACCATGGTGGCTAAATGTGATCTGTTCATACTTCGGACATCTCTTCTTCAGCTGTCCCGATGTACAAACAGTTGGGCAATTTCACAGAGGATTTTCCATTGGGAGGATTCAAAAGAGGCCATCGTAGGTCGATGGTGATGGAAGACACGTACTCACATAGCATCATGCATCTGTGTGCTGACAATGGCCTGTGCGAAGATCTCTGACCACGGGGCAGGATGCCATCCCTGACTGGAAGGAGGGAAGGAGAACGAACTTTCTCTCCATTCACCCTACACTCAGTGTCAGTGCATGACAGACGCCTGTTTCTGCCTTCTTCATGTACTCTCTTTGTATGGGATGAAAACATCAAGGCAGCGACTTATATGTCATATCGTTCACCAAATATCTAAATAATCTAAATATGCATCATCAAGAATGTTGACGTCATATTCTTAGCATTATTTCACGTAATATACATGACGCTTTCTTGACGCATGCATTTCCGATCTTTCCTGGTTAGCGCTCATTATATCTGTTTGGCGATGAATTAAAATGTGGAATGCATTCACGTAGTTTTTGTTAAGACCTCTACTTGTTGGAACAAGAACGACTGTTTATTTCCGTTTTCACTGCAACTTGTGCCTCTGATTTTTTTTTCTGCCGAGTGAGGTGCAGACTCCATCTTTCACAAGATTTTCAGTTGACATTGTTCATAGCGATCCTTTCCTTCTTGTGATTATGTCAACGTTTGAGAAATGTTCATATTTGGACGTGCATCCTTTCTCTTACAGTCTTTTTCGAACAGACAAACCGAAATAGACTTTAATATTATTGGTCAGTTGTGTTACAAACTGAAAATATACACAAAAACTAAGAGTGAAAAGCAACTGCTGCAACAGCAATTGATTTATACTGAGGGTTACTAATTTTTAACGTATTACAGCCCTTAGTAGGTGATGCTAACGGAAGTTAACGTTAAGCAAAGGTTTCCATTCAAATTGTTAACCCAAATGCAAAGCATAAACATCTACTATTAGCGTCATATTAGCGTTCACATACTGCCTGGATGCAGCAAGATAACATGTTGGTGTCAACCACCATTTACGGTGCACCACATGAAGGTAATATGATGATGGACATAACATTCACCTTGCACCAAATACAAGTAATATGATGACGAACATAAACATTCACCTTGTGCCAAATAAAGGTAATATAATGATGAACACTAACGTATGCCTTACACCACATGAAGGTAACTTGATGATGAACACTAATATTCACTTCACACCAAATACAGAGAATATGATTATGAACAATAATGTTCACCTTCCACTACAGGAAGGAAATATAATGATATACACTACCATTTTCATCTTGCAACATATGAAGGAAATATTATGATGAACACTACCATTCATTTTGCAGCACATGAAGGTAATATGATAATATACACTACCATTCAATGCGCAGATAATAAAGGAAATATGACTTGTGCATTACCATTTGCAGTACATGAAGGGAATGTGATTATGCATACTACCATTTTCAGTACATGAAGGAAATATGATTAGGCACACTACAAGTACAGCAAAGAGATAACGTGATAATGGACACTTTCGTTCACTTGTACCATGCAAAGATAATGATGATGATGCACACCATCATTCACCCTGTTCCTGAAAGTAATGCGTTCTGTGTGCTCTGTATATCACTGTGGGCTCTAGTTGAATAATTGTTCCTTGTATACATTCGTGACTCTCTTCAAAACTATCTGATAAAATGCATACATTCATGACTTTCCAAAGCTACCTGATGAAACGTATACATTAATGACATTTCAGAACTCTCTGATGAAAAGCATAATCTTTGCCATTATCGCTATATAGCCACACTTTATTAAAATGCCTTGGAATGGGTGAACATGGGGTCTTTGGAGAAGGTCCATCAGCGAACGAAATTAAACGTGCGTTATTCCAAGAGCACATGGTCGCAGCATCTGCAGAAAAGAGCTGAGGTGGGAAAGTATTATCAGTTCGAAAGAGCACAATCTGCAGAATGGCAATAGGATATTGTCATCTCTTTTCGTATCTCCTCTGCTAAAGGCGTCTCCCATAGGTAAGATCCACAGACACCGACCCATATTCTCTAACCTTGTTCCACCTTTCACACTCTACGACAAGAAACGTGGCACAGTGCAGTGCACCTAGAGAGAAGCTTTGGGTACAAGCGACGACGTAGCAAAGACGGATGACGGATTTCGTCCACAAGACAGGACTAGCACTTAAGCATGGTTGAGAACGCCAAACATGGAGAAGAAAGAACAACGAAGAGAAAAAAACAAAAACAAGAACAAGAACAAAACGAACCAGAAGAAGAACAAAAACAAGAAATAGAACAAGAACAAGAAGAATAAGAACAAGAGCAAGAAGAACAAAAACAACAAGAACAAGAAACCTGTGTCACTGTAATATTATGGATACACAGTCTTGGCTCACTGTCCAAGTTATTGGCGTCAACAAGGGAGCTCACAGTTTGCAGTCCGTGTAAATTATGACTTCGGGGGTTTGAGGGCACAGCTAATTGTCCAGCTGATGCGTGACTTCAATAGTCTCCTTTCTTCATGCTTCGCTTGTACCAGCAACACAGCCGTTTAAGAGTGGATCGATACTGAGAACTCTGTTTCACATAGATCAGAAAATTGACGGAACAGTTAAAGGCTTCAGGCAGTACAGTCAGAGTGTTGGAAATCACATACAGATTACACAGGTACCGGTGCTGAGGAAACCTGGTAAACGACTCAGCAGCATCACCCTGGTCACTGAAGGCGTCATACAAATGATGTAAACACAACATACTGTCACCAGCATTCGCGTCATCAATGCTTCCTGTTTCTCCACTGATGTCACATTGGACACTGATGTGCGACGCCAGCTGGCGGTGACCTTGAGGCGAAAAATGACGATGACAGTACAGATGATGACGATGATCAAGGATGCGCAGGGGAGAGCTACAGAAACCATGTGGAGATAGATGATTTCGATGATGGTTCTGTGACGAATGTAGAACGGGGTTAGACGATTGATGAAAATGGAGGTGTTGGTCAGAGAATTTGTGACTGGCACTGTCTGGTACTTTAGGTTCAGACCTATGTACTTCACTGCCACAATGTACATGCCTATCGTCACGATCAGCGTCACCATGTACCTGTCAAACAACATTTACAATCAGTACAATCCAGTAAAATTGAGTCATGTGTGTGGTTCATGTTCTTGGTCCTGAAGTCATTTTGTGACTTTGTGCACAAAGAAGCAATGAATTAGGTGACTTTGTGCACAAAGAAGCAATGAATTAGGTGACTTTGTGCACAAAGAAGCAATGAATTAGGTGACTTTGTGCACAAAGAAGCAATGATTAGGTGACTTTGTGCACAAAGAAGCAATGAAATTAGGTGACTTTGTGCACAAAGAAGCAATGAATTTGGTGACACTCAAGTTTTTACAAGGCACGTGCATGAAATGAGTCAATTCAAGTCTTATTGTTTGTAATACCAGGGTTGAAACCTTTGGGGGGGGGGGGGGGAGGGGGGGGAGATGTACATTTCAAATCAAGGTTACAATACAAACTAACGTTGATTCCTGACACTAATAGAAACATCTCGAACAATATCCACACCATTTATCTTCTGAAAGATCAGTGGGAACACATTTGTGAGATTGTCACCCTCTACGGCTGTTTTTCTATTACACCTCATCGAACACAATCACAACTGACATTTTGTCTTGGAAGCATATTTGCAGTTGACTTCTGATTAAAATTTCAGTCGCAATTACATCATTTTCCCTGTATTTCATAGAATTGTCTCCCCAGAAACATATGAGCTTGATTTCCATTTTATTTTGAAAATGCATGAAATATCATTTTCTCTCTTGAAAAATATAGATCGCTATTGCTTTGGCTAATGATGTAGTTAGTTGTTTAGAGTTACTATTGTTTTGGTGGTTGCTGCCCCCGATTGTGACAAGAAGGCACTGCAGGATAGCTGAATATAGCATGGGACTCTCGTTTCTGGAATAAATCCTATCTTTTTTAAAGCTTGGCCTGCGGGTTGTCTATGCTGCGTGTGAGAGTTGTTAGCATGGTGGCAGTGCAATAGTGAGCCTGCCGAAATCATTACATTGATGAACTCCTTGGAAGCATCATGGCTGACATATCAGGTCAGTTTCGTTTGCCCCAGGTTTCACATCTGACTGACGATGTTGACATGGCATCACTGGCCAGGATGGAAGGGCTGCCACCCAGCCTAACGGCCATGTGTCCGCCGCCAGGGTGAGGCTCCGGGTCGGACAACATGGGCTGCGGTCAAACCGGGAGATGGATGGGTTTCGCCAGGTGTCAACTGCCAAAGTCACGCCACATGAAGATAAAACCAACACTCAATTCATACCGGATCGGTCGTC
>JADBJO010013916.1:27500-35000 GCA_016801955.1 Conus betulinus | reverse complement strand
GCTGTCATGTCTGCTAGGCGATTCGGTGTTGTAAGGGCACATAAGACCGTATGGCGAAAAGCTTGGGCTGTGTCTGGAGTGGCACTGTCTTCATCTGTCCGTGGGCAGGGGTGGTTGGTCTGTGGGGTGTGCTCGACAGCTGGAGGGTGGTGTTTTTCGCCGGTGGGCTCTGCAGTCATGAAATACGGGCTGGTACACCCATGGGGATGCTACTTTAAGGCTGTTATGAGTTGATCCTGTAGTCTGATTTACCTCTGTTCAGGAGCAGTTATGTCCCTTGATATCTTAATGGAGTGTCCTGCGCGTGCCTGTACCTATCGTCAACATAGCGCAGGCCTCCAAGGGTGGTACAGGACTGCTCAAAAGGCAGGTAGAGACGGGGCTTCTCTGGTCCTCCCCAGCACCTTCGGGTGTTTCTTTTTGTACGTGTTCTGGAATCTATTTAATCCAAGTTATAAAATCAGTAACATATAGAAAGAAAATAATTAGACAAGTAATCACCAGTTGAAACGAGATGTGTATTGAACTACATCACCGCCAAGACAGTTTTCAATACTTTGTTTAGACGCACAAAATCCCTCGGGAATTACTATGTGCGTAAAACGAATATGAAAAATATGTGAATTTTATTGTATCAAACAGTACACGTTAAATGATTTTTTTTTCTTTTTATTTTATTTATTTATTTTATTTTTTTGCGCACCTGCTGAAATCAAAACCCAAGCCCTTACTCTAAACTGACCGTAAAACCTAACACAAATCTAAATTTACCGTATCCTTAACACTGAACCAGTCAGAAAACCTAAAAATCTGAGAGAGAACAAAATTAGATCTTGCTGCTGCTGATTTGTGCTTTGTTTTCGCTTTTGTTATATATTAGTAAGAGTAACATCTGCTGGGGAGGACCCAGAGAAGCACTGTCTTCACCTGCCTTGGGAGCAATCCTGTACACACCTTGGAGGCCTGCGCTGTGTGTGGTACAGGACTGCCTCCAAAGCAGATGAATACGATGCTGCTCCAAACGCAGGTGAATACGATGAGCCAGATCTGCTAACGACTTCCATGTACCCATTAGTGAATACTGCCTCTCAGACAGGTCCCACTTCTTTGTATGAGTCTTCCTTGACAAGTGGAAAAAGAAAATGATCTGTTGACGGCCCACTCTTTAAGAAGCTTTTTTTTTCGAACAAAATACCCGGAAAAGGTGCTTTTGACACAAGATCTAAGCCAATCTTCTAAGACTGGTAGATGCCCAGGGAACAATAGCAAACATTGTTGTACAAACACAAGGTCCTCCCTGTGGATTGCCGGTCCAATGCAACTAATCGTAAGTTCATGCTTTGAATATAATACTGCACCCTCGTATGGCATAAAATCCTTATGATAACGCTTATGGAACAGTGCTATGCATGCCCGTTCTTGTGAATCAATGTCAACATATTGTTCGGGTAATATACTCTGAAGTTACCATACAGTACTCGCATGCCCGTCTAGTACATCAATGCCGACTTTCTATTCAGGTAAAAAGCTAGGTATGTGTTGAACCACACCGCCACAAGACTAATTTCGATACTTTGCGTAGACGAAAAAAAACCGCACAAAATCCCTCACGGATTTCTCCGTGTGTAAAACGAATATTTTTAAAATGTCAGTTATTTGGATCAGATGGTACACGTTGTATGGAATTCAATTTTTTTTTTTTTGTGCGCATCTGCTGAAAGCTAATCTTAGCCCTAAATCCAAACTGACCCTAACCCTAAACCTAATCTAAACTACCCTATCCTTAACCCTGAAGCATTCAGAAAAGATTTTGTTTGTTGTTTTTGTTTTTAAAGCTTCTCAATTTTTGTTTTGTTTGTTTGTTTGTTTTTCGTATTCGTGACTTAGGATATTCTGCTGTTTCTGTTCATGTTGGAACTTTCGGGATACCTCTGTGTTGTACTACGGATTATGAGCGATTATGTCTGTTTTTGTTGTTGACGTCTACGAGTAACGACTGTATGAATGATACAACAGAATTTGCTAGCCGTCAAAACAGAATTTCAAGTGCAACGTGTGAGCAGACTGTAAGCTGAAAGCTTGCTGCTGCTCTTTTGTCATGGTTTGTTTTTCTATGCTCAAGGGTTTATTGACCTTAAGTCATGGATAGGTGCATTCTGTTTACCCTACGCTCCAGAACCATGTCATCGCCTGATTAATAATATATGTGGCTGAAAGAGGACAGCTCCCTTCCACGTGATAAAACTGCTACCACTACTTATTGTGACTACCTGACGAAATTCATATTCACTGGAGTGTGTGTGTGTGGTGTGTGTGTGTGTGTGTGTGTTGTGTGTGTGTGTGTGTGTTGTTCCATGTTTAAATAGGTATTGAAAAAGAAAGTTGCATGGGAATTGGGGGGGGGGGGGGGGGGGGGGGGGGGAGATGCCTTAAAAAAAATTTTTTCTTCGAAATTGACAAGGGTTTTTGTTTTCCGTGTGGTGACAATATCTACACACTTTTCTACCGAAACTCTGTGTGTGTTGTTGTTGTTGTGATGGTGGTTTCTTTCTAGTCGTTTGCAATGAATTATTGGGGGGGGGGGGGGGTTCTTGTAATAATGTGCGATAGTATAAATACAGTGTAAGCATTTGTATATATATATATGTATATATATTTGGAACAAATATTTCAGTAGTTAAACAATCCCTCAAAAATGTGCTTTCACAAACCAAAAAAAAAACACACAAGTATATACCGCTGTTAGCCTGTTGGGTACACGGAAATATATATTTTAAATGAACATCTACATCCTTACTACATTGTGTATGGATGGTGCTGAAAGATAAAATGCACCTGGAGTTTTTGCTATCCTGTAGTTCTTGTTATGCTTTAGTTAGATGATGATAGTAACTTTTAAGTTTGTTTCGCGTTCCTCCAGCAGATCACTTCACTTGAAACAACCTCAGTGGTGAAAACGTCGGCTTGGAAGACAGAGAGAGATTTCCTCAATTTCGCAGATGTCGGCATCATCCATTCAGCTTCCTTATCAGATTGCAATTGTCAAAACTGAATTGTCTTAGCTGGGACAACGCTGGTTCCCCCCCCCCCCCCCCACATTTCACCAGGTTTGGGGCCAGATGGTACCGGTTAAGATCTTAGGATTGTAACTGATCCTCCTAAGAGAAGCCACGAACTACATTTCAGTCCAGCCGAGACTTCTTTAGAGAGCTATTTCATTCGAATCAGTAGTTTCATTTAATGTCACTCACCATGTTAGACTGTAAGTAACTATAAAAAGCATAGGCTCAGAAATTTTTCACGTACACTTTATACAACCATCATGCAGATCCACATGCTGGATCTACAAACTTGCATAATAATCTTGCAACCTGGTTTTAGAAATCACAGGTGCAAGGTCAATTATGCATGGGTTGTACAAAATGTTGGGCAGTCCTATGACAGTGGTGCACAGAAATACATGATCTGCCAAAACACACAACATCACGAGGACTTTTGTGTTCCATGTGCCTGACCTCGAATTATTTTACCTGAGTGTCTAGGGTGGATGGGCAATGTACCACATGTTCCCCGGGAGTTTCTGATTCAAATAAAGTTTTCAGATAGTGAAGAAATTCTTGAAGCAAAAAAATTGTAATAAAAGAAAAACTATGAACACAGCAGTATTCCCCTCACTTTCTTGTTTTGCTAGACAATCAGCCATTTTATTCAACTTTACATCACACTGTGACAAATCCCCTTACTTTCTTGTTTTGCTAGACAATCAGCCATTTTATTCAACTTTACACCACACTGTCACATATCCCCTCACTTTCTTGGTTTGCTAAACAATCACCCATATTTTTCAACTTTAAACCACACTGTCACATATCCCCTAACTTTCTTGTTTTGACTAAACAATCACCCACATATTCAACTTTACACAACACTGTCACATATCCCCTCACTTTCTTTTTTTGGCTAGACAATGACCCATTTTATTCAACTTTACACCACACTGTCACCATATCCCCTCACTTTTCTTTTTTTGCTAGACAATGACCCATTTTATTCAACTTTACACCACACTGTCACATATCCCCTCACCTTCTTGTTTTGCTAGACAAGCAGCCATTTTATTCAACTTTACACCACACTGTCACATATCCCCTCACTTTCTTGTTTTGCTAAACAATCACCCATATTTTTCAACTTTAAACACACTGTCACATATCCCCTCACTTTCTTGTTTTGCTAAACAAATCACCCACTTTATTCAACTTTACACCGCACTGTCACATATCCCCTCACTTTCTATTTTTGGTAAACAATCACCCCACTTTATTCAACTTTACACCACACTGTCACATATCCCCTCACTTTCTTTTTTTGCTAAACAATCACCCACTTTATTCAACTTTACACCACACTGTCAATATATCCCTCACTTTCTTGTTTTGCTAAACAATCACCCACTTTATTCAACTTTACACACCACACTGTCACATATCCCCTCACTTCTTGTTTTGCTAAACAATCACCCACTTTATTCATCTTTACACCACACTGTCACAATATCCCCTCACTTTCTTTTTTTGCTAAAACAATCACCCACTTTATTCAACTTTAAACCACACTGTGACATATCCCCTCACTTTCTTTTTTTGCTAAACAATCACCCACTTTATTCAACTTTAAACCACACTGTCACATATCCCTCACTTTCTATTTTTGGTAAACAATCACCCACTTTATTCAACTTTAAACCACACTGTCACATATCCCTCACTTTCTATTTTTGGTAAACAATCACCCACTTTATTCAACTTTAAACCACACTGTCACATATCCCCTCACTTTCTTGTTTTGCTAGACAATCACCCATTTTTTTTCAACTTTACACCACACTGTGCCATATCCCCTCACCTTCTTGTTTTGCTAGACAATGACCCATTTGTATTGAGTATTCGATTTCATAAAACAAATCTTTTCCAGCTTTACAGTCCCAATGTTGTAATAACTGCGAAACGGATTTTTAGAATCAACCCAACGAAGCATGATAAAGAAAGGCATCGGTGTATTAGAAATGTAACTTGAAGCCTTGAATATAGCACGCAGTTCTGCTGTGTATACTGGAAAATTTATTCCATTGTATATGAAGATTTGGTACGACGAATCCAGATCCCACTAGCAATTGTATATGTCACCTATCCATTAGTATAGATTTTAAGGTGATAAGGGTAGGTCTTTTCCAAATGTCTAATCACATCATTAACTAAATTTTAGATGTCTTTTGTTTTTCCTTCAAAACTGGCATAAACCGTAATCAAGACTTCTATCGATGTGTTCCCATGAAGGCATTTGAGGTAATAGAGAAGCATGTGTGTGTGTGTGTGTGTGTGTGTGTGTGTGTGTGTGTGTGTGTGTGTGTGTGTGTGTGTGTGTGTGCGTGCGTGCGGTGTGTGTGTGTGTGTGTGTGTGTGTGTGTGTGTGTGTGTGTGTGTGTGTGGTGTGTGTACTTACTTAGCGGATGTGGTGTAGCGTATATGGACTAATCCTCACACAGTGACGCCTCCATTGATAAACTGAAACAGAAAACTGAAACTTAAAGGCTCTTGGCTGGTTCTTCTGTCACTGCTGGAATGGCATGCTTGGTGGAATGGCATGCTTGGTGGAATGGCATGGTTGCTGGAATGGCATGGTTTGCTCGAATGGCATGCTTGGTGGAATGGCATGGTTGCTGGAATGGCATGGTTTGGAATGACATGGTTGCTGGAATGGCATGCTTGCTGGATTGGCATGGTTGCTGGAATGGCATATGGTGATTGTAAATAGGCTAGTATTCCTTTCAGTTTGAGCATTTCGCAACTATGTTCACACATTGTTCTGAGTGAGTTTCATATATATATATGTGTGTGTTGTGTGTGTGTGTGTGTGTGTGTGTGTGTGTGGTGTGTGTGTGTGTGTGTGTAGTGATCCTCCTGGATGAGGTGACTGACACATTTTCCTGCTGCAGTGCTAACTTAGTTGTTCCTGATTCTAAGAAGTATTCAAGCAAAGTATATAATATCTTACATGAACTATATACAAAAGGAATTTTCGTTTCACCATGGCTTAGTTATATTAAAAGCATTTTATTTGAAACTGGTTTTGATTGTGTTTTGGGAATCTCATTCATTCACAAACAGAAGTAATTAATGTAAGTGTGTTAAAAAGGAGTTGCAAAATAATTATGCTCGTGATTGGCGCAGTTCTCTTGAAAACAGCAACAAGTGTGTATTCTATAAAAGTGTAAAGACTGTCTTTGGAAAAGAACATTATATTTCTACCTTACCAGATATTTATGTTATATCTTTATTTAAATTTAGATGTAGTAACCATAAATTGCAAATTGAAGTTGGAAGACACCATAATGTTCCAAGAGAATTGCGTATTTATCGTAAACTGTGAAATGGGTGAAATTGGAGATGAATTTCATTGCATCATCGAATGTCCAAAATATAATGAACTTCGTGAAAAATTTCATCCCTAAAAAATATCTAAAACCAAAGTCTGTTTTCAACTTTTGTAATTTATTTTAAAAAGGAAGACGCATTTGTTTGAATATTAGTAAGTTTCTGAAAAATGGGAAGATTGTTCAATGAGATCATTACAGTTCACCAGAATTCAGCATTTCGCAGCTATGTTCACACATTGTGTTCTGAGTGAGTTTCGTATTTCTCTTTGTTACATTTGTATCCTCCATGCCCCAACAGGGGTCAAAGGATTAAATTTGAATTGAATTGAATTGAATTGTGTGTGTGTGTGTGTGTGTGTGTGTGTGTGTGTGTGTGTGTGTGGTGTGTGTGTGTGTGTGTGAGCGTGCGTGAGTGTGTGTAAGTGTGTGTAAGTGTGTGTGTGTGTGTGTGTGTGTGCGTGTGCGTGCGTGCGTTTATGCGTGCGTGCGTGTGTGTGTGTGTGTGTGTGTGTGTGTGTGTGTGTGTGTGTGTGTGTGTGTGTGTGTGTGTGTAGATTCCTCCTGGATGAGGTGACTGACACATTTTCCTGCTGCAGTACTTTGCTTTATGTGTTTCATCTCTCTTGGTAGGATTGTACAGGCTATCACCGATGGATTTGCTTAGAGATGTCATTTGGTACCCATTTTCCACATCCACTATTTCTCTACCAGCAGTTCATCACCGCTTTCAAGATGACCTCAGTTACCTAGGACCCCATTTATGTATAAAGTCTGCTTGTTCTTCAACAGTGCCAACTTCGTTTACTTCTTACTTAAGTGCTTTTCAAAGAATTGCCATAGTTGTTTACATCGCCTGTCTTCTGCAACAATAGCGTGAAAAAGATATGATCGCCAGGATGGAACAGTTACACTTTCAAAGTGTTAAGAAACGACGATGTCAGGGAAAAAAAAACGGAATGAAACCAAAAAAATTTAAAAAATTTAAAAAAAAACGACAATGTCGAAAAAATGTTTAAGCACCTCTCTTTCGAGCGTACCTGTATCTGCATGTTCTTTATTCTTAA
>JADBJO010013916.1:17500-22500 GCA_016801955.1 Conus betulinus | reverse complement strand
TTGGTATAGAAACTAAATCTATCACTATTGTGAATATGGTCAGACCATTTTTGCCATGTACAATCTATTAATCGTTGCCTGAAAAAGTACTTATAAATGCTTTGATATTTCCCACTCCCTGATTTAACCAGACATATCCAAACCCATATTCTGTCAAACAAATACGAACTTTGAGAGGCCCAGTTATTTTTACCTTTAGAGTCCATATCTAGAAGCATATTGTAGGCTTTTCTAGGAATTCTATCATTACACATTTGCAATAACTTAAGCCAATATCGAATGCAATTAACAGCAGATAGAACAAATATTGGGTAGTGATTAGTTCTAATGTAGCAACAAAAATACAAAACATCTTTGTCTGTTCCAAATAATTTTTTGTCAATTATAAATACACAAAAATTGGAATGGTTGACATCAATAGCGTTTACAAAAGGAGATAACTCTTTCCTAATCAAACAAACAATTCCACCTGATGCTCTCCCCTGTCTACTGAATTTGACAGCAGGTTTGCAAAACACATCATAGTCAGAAAATAGATTATATCAAACTTCCACTCATCAAGAAACGTTTCAACAAGACAGACAAAATCAAACTTAAAAAGAAATGAAAAGAAATCTGGATCGGCAAGTTTTGACTTTATACCATTAATATTCCATAACAAAAAAAGAAAAGGGTTTGTTTTCATTATATGTACACTCTCTCTCCTTCCATGCCTCGCTCTCTTCCTCATGCACGCACGGGATTTCCGCAACTGGCTCTGGCTGGTTACTGCAACTCACCCGGCAACTGTCAACACGAACATCGCTGTCCCTGCCTGTTGCTGTTGACGAGATTACCGGTGTTCTTGCTTTTTGGTGATCCCCTACATGTAATGTAGCATGAGGAAGAAAATCTGGCCGGCCACACCCCTATCTATAATCCTTGAGCCCTCCATGTCCATCAAGGAAATACGACCTTCCGTCAATCACTAGATGATCGTAAATCATAGTGGCTCTCTTGCCGTCTGCTCTTGCCTTTTTTCAAGTGTGGTGAAAGACCATGTCTGATTTCCCTGACCCTGGACGAAAAATCTTCTCCCACAAAGACATTGCTGCCTTTCAGGTTTTTCTTTCCTTTCAGGATGTTAACTTTATCCTTGTAAAAGGTGCAGCAAAGCAATGATGGGAGAGTCAGGTTTGGTACTGAGTCTGTGAATCCTGTCGAACTCTACCTTCTTAGTCATCTTTAGCTTATCAGTCAACATAGTACGTACTTTCCCTTCACAGTCATCGTTTGTCTCGTTCTGGTCCCTAGGTATGCCATAAAAAATCAGATTATTACGTTTTGACCTCCCCTCTAGATCATCAGTCTTTCTTTCTAACTGCTCAACTTTACTAAGGAGATCAGCGTTAGCTTTGGCCAGATCTTCATTTTCTTTTTTCAAGTCCGCCACCTCATCTCTCAAATTTTTCACATCAGACTGCAGGGCTGAACACTTTTCTCCAAGATCGTCAAACTTCTTATCAACATTATCAAACTTACAGTTCATGGTGGCCAGTACGTTCTGCAGAACATCCATCAACTCTGCTCTTGATGGTTCTTCTTGAGGGGGGTCCCGCGCTGAGGAGGAAGAGGTGGTCGCCTGCGCCCGGTCTGCGGAAGCAGATCCTACCCTGCTCCTGGTGTCGCGCCTGGTGCTGGTCAGCATGGCCTTCAATGTCCCAGAGTTGTCCTTCTCAGGAGGGGGGTGCAGGGGGGGGGGGGGGGGGGGGCCAGGATGAGGTTCCACGTCCCCCGACCTCAGCAAAAGGAGCCCGCCCCAAAACAGGTAGGAGAGGGTCAGTCCAAGAAAGACACCGTCTAACTTTGTACGGGGTGTCAACATGGAGGCTCTCATGGCGGCTTTTCGAATGGCCCGTTTCCCTGTAAAGTTCATGTAGACATGAAGAAAGGTGCCACATGTCACTCTAAAACTTAGTTGGCACGAGGGCATGGTACTAGTCCCAGTTGCTGGTAAAGTGACAGTACTGGACACTGAAGCAGGACGCCAAGGTAAACAAAAACAACGGAGCGCCGTGAATGTCAACTTGCTCAGTCAGTGTCACAATTCACACCCCGATATTAGACGGAGAGAGAGAGAGAGAGAGAGAGAGAGAGAGAGAGAGAGAGAGAGAGAGTCTTATGTAGCCTATGCATGCATGCTGGAATGCGGTTCAAATGTTGTGTGCATAATATAAGACAATATTAATAATTCAGCATTTTCACATTAGAGTAACTGTCTAACTGGACTACAAATTAAAGAAAAGATAACTTTAAAAGCGAACTCTAAGTTAAGGAAAATATCCGAAAGAGACATGCCTGATAATGACGGTAAGTATGCTTGAAGGGGCAAACAACCAAACAAGACATGAATGCTAGTTAATCTTTTCTCGCCACAAATACATTTTGCGTTATTACTGTACTTGGTTTTAAAGCATCAAGTTTTATTCTATAGTATACAGAAATAAAATTTCTGTATTGATGCAAATTACTTGTTTTAGTATTAGGGTTATTAATAAAGCTTTCAAGACATAACAGCTGAGTGTTATTTGCATTAATAGCTAGACCTTGTTGATTGTTTTGTTTCCTGAATCGATTATAAATTGTTTGTTTTAACATGTTATGTCCCTCTTGTAAAGTAAGATGCAAATATAAAGGCGTCACTGAGTTTTCATTCCTAGCACCTCTTTTTGCTTTTCTATCAACAAGTTCGTTGCCGAAAATACCACAATGTGAGGGAATCCAACAGAATGTGACTTCCGTTCCTTTGCACATCAATACATGAATAAGATGGCATATTTCCTTTAAAATGGGATTATTATTGAGAGTGAGTTAGAGAACTTTATAGACTGTAGAACAGACATCGAATCGACCATTAAGACCACTTTAACAATTGAGTGTGGTAAATCAATTAAATACGATAAAGCCATAATAATGGCTACCATTTCCGCAACATAAATTGATCTGTGCTTTCCAATATAATAAGTCTTCTCCACTTTTAGTGAAGCTATTACAAAAGCAGAACCTGCCTGATTAATATGTAACAAGGAGCCATCAGTATATACTTTAAGATGATCTGAATATTTTTATATAGTATGCATTTTTTACTGTATATGACAAAATATTTGGTTAATCGTTTTTACTAACATCTGTATAATCAAGATCAAAATTTGCTCGCTCCTTTCCCAATCAGGAAGAGAATTAGATGTCGTTTTCAACAGAGAATCAAGACTGATGGCGGATTCTTCCAAAAGATCTGCTGTATAGGAACCGATGGTGTGTGTATGTGTGTGTTTAGACGAAAAAAAAAACGTTGTGTTCTCAGCAAATGTAATATTTCATCACATCGATCTGGTTGAAAGGTAAAAAGCACGAAAGTAAAGCGGGACTCGAGGTCATTTGTGCAGATTTCACTTCATCTTTAAAATAATAAGACCACAGTCACACTTATTCAGCGAAAGTGTCGCATTAAGTAAGATATCCTAAAATTCCGTTCTAAGCTCTGCAAAATTGGTGGGTAAACCGCTAACGCGCTGTAGTTCTATGATCCATTAAATCTAGTGTTGCTCAAATCTAAAGACTGAAATCTGTGGATAACACTGGTTTCTTACAAAGTGCTGTGGTGAGATGCTGTGTTTAGTCTTGTCTGCACAAGGAAATTTGACAGGAACTCCAAACAATTGACATTTGAAATCTTTTTAACCTGACCTCTGTGTGCGCATGCGTGCGTGTGTGTTGCTACGCCTATTTTCAATATGTACAATCTAATGACAAACGTGACCTTTACGAGCTAGGCCAATACCATACAGGAATGATGATGTACACACTACGTAGGGTACACTTAGAATAATTTGCTTTATTTAATTCTCATCATTATTTCCACCAACACCGTGAGGCACTGTCAAAATCAAGATTTAGAAACCTGAACCCCTTCAAATGTTTCAACAACATTTTGAGTGATTGCTCGATACCTTGCGATTTAGGCGGGATTCATGGTGCGTATTTTCAGCATACGGCAACGTCACACGAGAGCCACAAAACTGTCTTTTGTCCTCAAAAGAAGGCGTACAGGATAACGTTTTCTGTTACCAGTCTGATCCACGTATGTAGTGAACAGATTGTTAAGCTGATGAGTGGATGGTGTCATTTGACGACGTACTCTCGCAACGCCTGTTGGTTCTTTTAATTCGTGTCATGATTCTATTACCGACGAAGCTTTAAAACACGTGACTCTACCGCGCTTGACAAGCAATTGGCAGACAAGAATCGAACACGCCCGTTTTCAGGATTAAATTATTTTTCGGGGCAATTGATTCTGTTGAGACTGATTCTGCAGTACACAATATGAAAACAATTTGACAAATAAAAGCAAACACCATAAATTAGCTAAACCGAGTTTTTTTTTTAAATATGTATACGTTTATCTCTATAGAGAGAGAACAATTTAAACAGTTTGACAAAAACAAGAGCAGACTACAAAACTATCCATCATTGTATGATTGATTTGACAACCATTTAAAGACATTAATTAAAAAGAAAGGAACTAATGGAATTAAAAATGCAATATCAATAATAAACATTGTAAATATGAAATTTATTCACATCGTTTTGTCTGAGGTCTATTATCAGCTTGAATGAAGAGAGAGAGACAGAGTTGATTACATGTAGTTCCTTGGCTCACATAAAGATATACCACAGTCTACAATTCCATGGTACGCTCACCACCAAGGGTTTTAACCAGGGAATCCAACAGCTCCCCCAAAGCAGCAGTGGCGGGTAAAAACAAAAGTGAAAAGAAAGTGTGGTAAAAGAAAAAAGTTGCTGAAAAAAACAAACATTCATGTAGAAAACATTAGCGTAAATCTTTGAACCTGTGCTTAAGGATCTATCTAAGGATGCAAGGGAGGTCAAAAAGAGTCAACAGTCAGATCTATCTAAGGATGCAAGGGAGGTCAAAAGGGGTCAAACTGTCAGAATGGTCA
>JADBJO010013916.1:0-10000 GCA_016801955.1 Conus betulinus | reverse complement strand
TTATTAAAATATTTCCTTTTTTCGATAGCCTGCACAAGCAATCCATGCTTTCTGTCAACACACTCCCCCAACTAATAAACGTATGAAGCCACCAGGAACATGGGCACAATTCCTGACAGGTTCTGTCGTATAACCTGTGTGTTACACTTCTCAATGATCAAACATGGTTCTGATGTGTAATCTGTGCGTCCTGCCACACTCATGGGACAAAAGTCTGACCCCTCTCCGCACTTCTGGCGCTGCTTACCTACAGGCACCTGTTGCTGAAAACTTGTTATGCTTACCCTAAGCCTGAACAGAACTTCCTAGTACTTGGTAATTTGGCCCTTCCGACTCAAAAACATGCTGAAAACGTCTTGGGAGAGAGTCGTTGAGGGAGTGGAGGTAGGCAACACAGTCAGTTGATTCCAGCAAGTGGTGAGTCCACAGCGCAGATCTGCGACAGTAGTACTGATGCGGCGAATGTTTTTTTGTTTGTTTGTTTTGTTTTGTGTTTTTTTCACGTCAGTCTTGAGGACTTGCCATACGTTCTCGATCGGATTTAGATCTGGACAGTGAGGGGGTCAGAAAAACACGGGAACTCTGTGCTGTCGCTTCCAGGTCTCGGTGTGAGCCGAGCGGTGAACAGAGGCGTTGTCTTCTTGCAGGTACCAACGTTTGTTTGGGTAGTGGTCGGCAACAAACGGCAGAAAAGTTGTTTTCCAGCACATCAGTGTACTTCTGACTGTTCATACTGCCTTCCACGAACTCCAGTGGTCCACAACTCTGTCATACGATATGCATCCCCATACCATCAATTTCAATGTAGTCTTCGGGCAAAAATGGACGCTGCACAGAGAAAGCACTGACCACTTCTCTTCGACTTTCCTCCATAGTTTTACACGTCCATTGGGTTTGATCACAATGGTCATTTCATCACTGAAAATAACATTCTTCCACTGATCGTTCACAGTCCAGTGAAGTTTCCTCCTACAATATTACAGCTGCTTCTTTTGTCACTTCCTTAATGACTAGTTTCTTCATTGGGGAAGGGGAGGGGGGTGCTTTGAATGGCAAAGTCCACGCAGATTTCGCTTGACTGTCTTTTGGCTAACTTCAACGGTGGTTGATGCACGGAATTCGGCTGAAATTTCAGACACTGTGGCAGATCTGTTCCGTTTTACGATCTTTCAGTGCAGACACGCACCTGTTTGTGAACACTCTGGGCCTACCACTCCTAAGTTTGTTTCTACTGTTTTTCTGTCACAATACCTCTTGCAAACTTTCCGACGGTTGAGCTGTTCAAGTTCAACACATTTTGCACCTCAAACACCCGAAGCCCCTGGTCTATCAACACAACACAATGTATTTTTTCGTCTCCTCTGTGAGTTGTTTGTTTGCCGATACCATGCCAGATCTATCAGCAGACCGCAAGCACCAAACGACAGTTCAACGAGTTTATTTACTTCACACGAAAGAGTAGACTTGCAAAAACGACATCAGTGGTTTTCGGTACACGAACATGTCACCAACACTGAAATATTGGCTAGATAATCTAGTGGAAAGGGACAGACTTTTGTCCCCTTTACCTGTATTCCCAGAACAATGTGGACATGAAGTGTGTATCCTAGGTATTCTTCTTCCCTAGGACAGATTTGGGTACGATGTTTAATCTATGTATCCTACTTTTCCAGGATCAACATGGTTCTGGTGTGTAATATAAGTATTACACTTCTCCAACATGAATGTGCTTCTTAATATATAGGTTGTTGATCATAATTCTCCAGCACCAAGGTGGTTCTGATGGTGGTTCTCCGAGACCAATGTGGATATGACGTGTAGTTTGTGTATCGCATTTCTCCAAGACCGATATGGATATGACGTGTAGTCTGTGTATCCTAATTCTCTAAGACCGATATGGATATGACGTGTAGTCTGTGTATCCTACTTCTGTAAGACCGATATGGATATGACGTGTAGTCTGTGTATCCTAATTCTCCAAGACCGATATGGATATGACGTGTAGTCTGTGTATCCTAATTCTCCAAGACCGATATGGATATGACGTGTAGCCTGTGTATCGTACTTCTCCAAGACCAATATGGATATGACGTGCATTTTGTGTATCCTAATTCTCCAAAACCGATACGGATATGACGTGTTGTCTATGTATCCGGCTTTTCCATGATCAATACGGTTCAGATTTGTAATCTGTTTATCCTGCTTCTTCAAGATCAATGTGTTTCAGGTGGGGTATCTATGTATCATACTTTCCAAGACCACTGTGGCTGCGACGTCTGGTCTAAGCATTCTGTTTCCCTAGGATCCATATCGTCCTGATGTGTTATCTTGTGAAAATGTGGCTGGTACCTCCGTGGTTCTGATAATATAATCTTCTGATCCCATTTACCGAGGTCAATGTGGTTTTGAATAATGGTCTTGCAATGTGTGTATCCTACTTTTCCAAGATCATGCTGGTTCTGTTCATGGTCATTTCATTTTTCCAAATATCATTGTGGTGTAGTGTTGATCTGTCCTTCTCATATATGAAAGCATTTATGAGAGATCTCAACAGGCAGCCTGAGAAGAAAAAAAAAACGACCATTGATACATTTTCTCGACATGCCTCAGAGTGAGGGAGGCAGGCCGGAGAGAGAGGGTGGGGGTGGAGAATGGAGTGGTAAGAGAAAGAGGAGATGCAATACAGTTGCTTGAGTTAGAGACTAAGAGAGAGAGAGAGAGAGAGAGAGAGAGGAGAGAGAGAGAGAGAGAGAGGGAGGGAGGGAGGGAACATGCAGAGAAAGATGGACATACAAAAATGAAAGCAATTCAGTTCGTTTTTACTTCACTAAGATCGTATAATGAAACTTGTATACAAACGCTCTCATTTCAACAGAAGCTTCAGCATCTGTAAAGGTGACAACAATGAAATACACACACACACACACACACACACACACACACACACACACACACACACACACACACACACACACACTCAATGCGCGCGTGTGCCTATGCACGCACATACATACATTTACTAAGAATGCACGCACGTACGCAAGCACGCACGAATGCGCACATGCATACATGCACACACACGCGCGCACTCGCATACGCATACGCACACGCACACACACACACACAAAACACACACACACACACACTCGCACGCGCGCGTGCCTCAGAGAGATGTAGAAAGACAGAAACAGAGAATGGAAGGGGGCGCGTTGCAAAAAAGAGAGATAGAGAGAGAAAGAGGGGGGAGAGAAAGAGTCAGACAGAGACAAAACAGACAGAGACAGACAGAGACAGAGACAGACAGACACACACACAGAATAAATCGCACTTCAGAACAACACAACTACAACGCCACAAGACACCACAACAAAACCCAACCCCACAATACAACACAACACGACACAACAAACCACACACCGAACAAAACTTACAAACAAACAAAAAACACCCCACTGCACTGCAACCCACTAATTCACTACAATGCACCCAACCCAACCCAACCCAAACCCAACCCAGTCCAATCCCACCCAACCCAATCCCACCCCAATCCAATCCATCCCACCCAATCCAGTCCAATCCAACCCAATCCAATCCAGCCCAATCCAATCCCACCTAATTCAATCCAATCCCACCTAATCCAATTCCACCCAATATCCAATCCAATCCCACCTAACCGAATCCAATCCAACCTAATCCAATATTATCCCACCCAATCAAATCCAATCCGATCCCGCCCAATCCAAATCCAATCCCACCTAACCCAATCCAATCCAGCCCCACCCAATCCAATCCAATTTAATCCCACGCCCCATCCCATCCCATCCAATCCAATCTAATCCATCCAACGGCAGCGAGTCTCACAGCACAGCCTCAGGGCAAAGGCAGCACTAAGCTGCAGCTGAAGCTGGGGCAGTCCACGAACCATTCCCTACAACTGGCCCACAGGGTTGAGAGCCATCACCCACACCCTCTGACCGGCGGTCAGCCGCACCATCACGCGCCCAGATCCCCGTGAGGTCCACCTTCGATACAACAGAGCACGTCGTCGCCAACATGATGGAGATGCCCACGCTGGCGTCTCTGGTGCGACTGGCCACGGTGGCGGTGAAGAAGTAGAGTCCTGACTGTGGCGCGGAGAATGTCCCGGTGTCTGTGTCGTAATGGCCCGTCGCGGTTGATCCTGGCGGCGCGGAACAATCATGACCTTGAAGTGTTTGGTTCTCTCCTTGTCCAGCCCGCCCACATAAAACAGCTGTCTGGCTTGTCCTGCAACATAGGTACATTTTCATCGAACCAAATAAAGCAAGGTAAAGTAATGTTGCTTATAGCCCAGCCGACCGCTAAAGGCCATATCGGGGCTGTCACCACGCTGAAGTCAACTCACAAGTCATTCGTTCACACAGCTGTTTGAAATACGCCTTCTAAAAACACACCGAAATTTTTGTACCGGAAATTTGTTAAAACAAAATCTGTCTATTGTAAAATCTTCCTCAGAAAATCCAAAGATCACATCAGGTGGAACATCTCTGAACAAGGTTTTCATGGAGTCTGCTGTAAAATGTTTAAAACTCACATTATGCATGTCCGAACACTCTAAAAGAATATGTTTCGTGGGGAGTGGTACATAAGATGGAATGCAACACGGAGCTTCTTCACTCTTAAAAAGGTGCGAATGAGTTTAAAAACCAATGGCCAGTGTGCAGCCGCCATAAAAACCGTTTCTTCTTCGCGACCACCGGAGGTAGATGAGAGGAACTCTTTTAGGTTTGGACGGATCAGTAAAGTTTGTTATCCATCTGTGTATTCCAGTCCTCCTGCCAGAGGTCTCTGACATGATCATTAACTTTCGATTTCAAATCTGAGTAGGGGATGGATAATGTTAGACAGGTTCCTTGTGTGGCCGTCTTGGCCAAACAATCAGCCATTCATTTCCACGAATGTCAGCATGACCGGGAATCCAAGGAAGAACAACGAACCAAGGTGGTTTTAATGATGTATGATAATCATAGCAAAGCAGATAAGTTGTTTGGGGGGGGGGGGGGGGGGGGGGGGGGGTAAAGAGAAGTGAAAGTGAAAGCAGTCAATTCCTTTTGTCATATTCCAATGGCCTAGCATTCAAACCGATAAATAGATAGACAACAGGAATAGCAACAAACTCTAGGAATTATTCAACAGCAGAGACTTCAGAGAAGAACCCCCCCCCCCCCCCCCCTCTCTCATGTCATGACTCCTAGATGTCCTTCCGTTGGCAGAAATGTTTTTGGTGCTGCTGGCATTCGAAACATCACCTCTGGAGTTGCTGGGCATCTCAAGGCGTCGCCTTTTTTCTTTTCTTCTTTTTTGTTTAAAAAAAAGATTTTGGACAAACTTCCTTGACTATCTGACACCTGTTTCTACTTCAGGAAGTTAAGCGTTATGAAGTTCGTCTTCGTTCTTCCTCGGCCAGGTTTTGTGGGAGCTGTTGACAGTGCCCCCTGCCATTGCACTGAAGGGTCTGGTTCTCGTCTAACCAGAAATCCACAGCTGTTCCATAAGATCTTCGACAAATGAGCCTACAAACCCTTAACATACACACATACATACATACATACTACATACATACATACATACATACGTACGTGCGTGCGTGGCGGCGTGCGTGCGTGCGTGCGTGCGTGCGTACATACATACATACATACATACATACATACATACATACATACATACATTACCATACATGCATACATGGGGTGGACAGATCGATAGATAGATAACCAGAAAGGCGGGCTAGTAGAATGACAGACAGTCAGGACAGTTAGCTATCTAGCTAGCCGTATACATACATACATACATACATACAGACAGACAGACCAGACAGACAGACAGACAGACAGACAGACAAACATGCATACATACATACATACACATATACATAGACACAGACAGACAGAAATATAGAGAAATGGATGGATGGATTGATTGACGGATGGAGAGAGAGAGAGAGAGAGAGGAGAGAGAGAGAGAGAGAAAACAGACAAACAGACAGATATATCAGATTAACACCCACAGACCAGTACAAAAGCAAACAGGCGCATAGATTCAAGGTATCGAAAGGGTATTCAACATTTTCAACACTAGTGGTCACTTACCCAGTCTAGACTCAATGTAGCGAGTGTCGAACTGTTCGCCCAGATATTCCTCTAGCGATGGCTTCATGTGTCCCACCTCCGTTTTCACTGTGTCTACAGCTGATGTCAGTCTGTGTTGATTCTGTGCCAGCTCTGCTTTCAAACGTGTTTACATCTGACGTCAGTCTGTTCTGATCCTGTTCCAGCTCTGTTTTCAGTGCGTGTGCATCTGATGTCACTCTTTTTGATTCTGTTCCAGCTCTGTCTTCAATGTGTGTCTATATCTGACGTCAGTCTGGTCTGATTCTGTTCCATCTCTGTCTTCAATGTGTCTATATCTGACGTCAGTCTGGTCTGATTCTGTGACAGCTCTGTCTTCAATGTGTCTATATCTGACGTCAGTCTGGTCTGATTCTGTACCAATCTGTTTTCAATGTACTGACGTCTGACGTCACTCTGTTCAGTCTCTGCTCTTGCTGTGTCTCCCAGCCGTTCTGCTGTGTTCGGATTATTTCCAGGTCGGTGTGGAACGTGTCCTGACCCGTCTTCAGAATGTTTATGTCTGATTTCATGCTGTTTTGCTCCGCTGCAAACGTGTGGCGGTATGTCTCCATCCCGGTGAGCTGTTCCTGAAGTGTGTCCCGCAGCTTCTCAAGATGACCGAGATCTACCCGAATCTGTGTAACCTCGGCCTGAAACGTCTCGTGATGTGACTTGCACTGACGGAGGTCCTCGTGAAGGCTGTGGAGTGATGAAGAAAATTGTGTGTTGTGTTGTTGTGTTGTTGTTGATGATCAGACTGTGTGTCCACCACCTTGGGCTATTTCTCCTCTCATTGCCGACAAGTCTTTCACGATATCCTTCTGCTGTTTCTGCACTGTCTTCACTCCAGAAGGTGTGTCTGATGACCTGTTCTCATGGTGCCGAGCTCAGACTTCAGCTTTTCCTCCTCATGCTTGAGACTGTTCTGCTCTGTTAGAAGCTGGGAGTGCTCTTCCTGAAAGGGTGTCCAGGTATAACTTTAATTCAGCGAATTTCTGTGAAGATGTCTATGATCGGCGTGAATTTGTCTGTGATGTTCCTCCAGCTTTGTGTGGGTCGTTTTTCAGTTTCGTGTGGGTCTGTTTGAAGTGTGTCATGGGCTCTGTGAAGGGTTGAGAAATCAACTCGAAGATCTGAAATTTCACCCGACAACAAAGCTCGTCTTTTGATGCATTATTATCTGTTGTTGTGCTGTTTTGGTCTCCTGTCTGATGAGCTTGGCTGAGAGATCTTCTACCTCCTGGCAAGTTCATTCATCGCGCCAGGTTTGGGTGGAGGATTGGGTTTCAAGTTGCCTGGATCTCTGGTTACGTCCCCCATCTTCAAATCGTCACCGTGGTTTAATGTTCGAGTCGTTCTAGAAAGTGTGTGATGGGGGAGATGACCAAAAACGATAGCACTCTAATGTTCCGACGGTTCTGGCGATGATGCAAAAGAATTGAAGATTAACACACTTTAGTAATCGAATAGCTCCGGTGTTGTGTATGTGTGATCTAGACGACTGAACACACTTGAGCGTTTTAAAAATTCTGGTCCAGTGTGTGATTTCAGGTGATTGAAGACTGTCACACTTTAATGTCCCAAAAGTTCTAGAGTTGTGAGTGACGTGAGACGATAGTCAAACTGTAGCGATTTAACGCTCTAAAAGTCTTAGTGTTGTGTGTGTGATGTAAGAGATAGAACCCTGTTACAATTCAATGTCCAAAGGTTCTATGTTGCAAGTGATATGAGACGATAGATGACTGTCACAATGTAACGTCCGAAGGTTCTATGTTGTGAGTGACATGAGACGATAGAAGACTTACAATTCAACGCCCAAAAGTTCTATGTTGTGGGTGATTTGAGACGATAGAAGCCTGTTACAATTCAATGTCCAAAGGTTCTATGTTGTAAGTGATATGAGACGATAGAAGCCTGTTACAATTTAACATCCTAAACGTTCCAGTGTGTTGTAAATGATATGAGACGATATGATAGAAACATGTTACAATTTAACGTCCTAAACGTTCTAGTGTGTTGTGAGTGATATGAGACGATAGAAGCATGTTACAATTTAACATCCTGAAAATCCCGGGGTTGTGTGTGATATGAGGCAATGGAAGCCCGTCACATTTTAACGTTTCAAAACTGGTAGCGTGTATAATGATCTCAAACGAGTGAAGACTGTCACGCTTCAACGGGTTCAAAAGTTCTAATGTGGTGTTCGTTAGTGCGATGTGTGTGAGTCGATTGGAGACTTACGTGCTAGTGATGCACGTTACGTGAAAAATCATAAAAGATGATTTTGTCTTTAATGGTGTCAGTGGCGTGCATGTGATGTATGATATGATTTCACTTGCAGAGCTGGGGTATTGAACAGTTAAGCGGAGATTGGAATGGATGGAAGTGGTTTCAAACCAACTGACGCAAGGCAAATGGATCTCTTGATCCTCCACAGCTGTTCCGTAATGTAGACCTGTCAACAGCAATAGCGTGCGTAAATCAGTTGATTTATTTACTTACTAATAAGTATATGGAAGAGTGGGGTGGTAGGATTTGTTCCCAGTTTCGCAAGTATGCACAGAAATACACATACAAATACAGCGGCAAAAATTATAAAAATATGCAACATGCGTGGGAAAAGGAGGGCACACACACACACACACACACACACACACACCACACACACACACACACACACACACACACACACACACACATGCTTGCACACATGCACGCACATACATACTCACAGAGAGTGAGGGACAGAATAAGAGATATGTTGATAGGACGAAAAAGCAAGAATGTGTGTGTGTGTGTGGTGTGTGTGTGTGGTGGTGTGTGTGTTGTGTGTGTGTGTGTGTGTGTGTGTGTGTGTGTGTGTGTGAGAGAGAGAGAGAGAGAGAGAGAAAAGGAGAGAGAGAGGGAAGGCAAAGAGAGACAAAGAAAGACTGAAACAGAGAGAGACAGACAGGCAGAGAGACTAGCGAGGAAGAGAGAAAGAAGAGAGAGAGAGAGAGGAGAAGAGAGAGAGAGAGAGAGATAGATGTGTGTGTGTGTGTGTGTGTGTGTGTGTGTGTGGTGTGTGTGTGTGTGTGTGTGAACAGTTAAGTTGTGGAGGAAAAACAGTGCAGGCTAACAATTCTTCCGTCATTACATTCATCATTTCATGACATTGCAAAGATTCAGTGTAAGAAAAAGGAGGGGGGTCGGGGGGGGGGGGGACGCAGGGAAACATATTCAAATATTAAAACCCCTTCAGTTGCAGCATATGGGAACTATTGTAATCCATCTTGATTTCAGAACCGTTCATATTGCCTGCTCTGAGGCAGGCAGCAGCATGCACACACACCACACACACACACACACACACACACACACACACACCGCACGCACGCACGCACGCACGCACTCACGCACGCACACACGCACGCACGCACGCAACGCACGCACGCACGCACGCACGCACGCACACACACACACTCACACACAAAGAGAGAGAGAGAGAGAGAGAGCAGACAGAGACAGAGAGATAAAAGACAGGACAGGCAGGCAGGCAGACAAGTAGGCACACACTCAGAGAGAGAGAGAGAGAGAGAGAGAGAGAGAGAGAGAGAGAGAGAGAGAGAGAGAAGGAAAGGGCATCAGCTGAAGGCATACCTCAGGCGGCTTAGAAAGATGACAGCACCAGCCAGAGGAAGGCCCACTGTACTACGTGTTCGCAACACACTGTCACATAGTCAACACACCACGAGAAGCCGGCGACATGAGTGAAAGAGACAACACTGTCACATCAGTATCCAACGAACGAAGTGTCAGTGCTCAGCAGTCTTTTACTGATAAGCAGTGACGTCATCCGTCCGATATCCGGG
>JADBJO010013915.1:27500-50169 GCA_016801955.1 Conus betulinus | reverse complement strand
TCTCTTAAGATGGAGTATAAATGCCTTAATGAGGGGTTAAAACACAAAAACTCCATTCCCTTTAGAAGGTAGATGGGATTAATCCTTGCCTGTCTGTACAACGAGTGTCTGCAGGAGTATCAGCCTGTGTACACGGAAAAAAAATCACACAAAAACTAGACCACGCTGAGTGTCCATCATTCTGCTTAATCCATTACTCTCAGATTAAAAAGAAACATACAAAAAAAAAAGAAAAAAGAAAAGAAAAAAAAACTTTTACATAATCAATAAATACATAAAAAAATGCCTGAAGAGCAAACAGACTTTACAGAATGTCCATCTGGACAATCTGTTCAATTTTTGCTGTTTGGTTACCAGACTACAACCAAACAATCTGGCATCTCATAAACACACAAAAAAACGAGTAAAACAGTTTCCAGAACAAAGACAGCAAAAATGCTCCACAAAAGCTGCAAAAAAAAAAAACTGACAGCAGATAACGGTAAAGAAAGATGAAAACCAAACAAGCAGTCATTCAGAGTGACAGAAAATAAAAAGTGACCAGCAGAGAACTTCCAGGAGAGAGGGGAGCTAACTGCTTTGACAGAGCCCTTGGCATCCACCCTCACTGACCAGCACAGGTGAACTGACCTGACAGGCTGTTGACAGGGTAACAGGTGTCAATGTCCCACAAGGCCAGCTGTCCATCTTTGGTGCCCGTTACCAGGGTGTGAGTGGCAGGAACACGTCCATACATGTCACCCCTTCTTCGTGGTCCATCTGACCCTGCACAACATTATGGTACCATGAGAGACTCAAAGGACTGGAAACAAGCGAAATACAAACAAGCATGCTAAACAGAGAGCAAAAGCAATGCTTATTTAATACTTAATGCAAAACGAAGAAGTGAATTTCCTACAATCAGCTCTTTTTCAGAGGTCACAAATAACACATATAAATGCACAAAATAATTCTCACTGGATAGCTGTTTACAGGACCTTTGTAATGTGAGAGAGAGAGACGTGAAGAAGTGAAGAAAATTAAGAAAACTGAAAGCAGAAGCAGAGAGAGAGATGCACGGACGCATAAGAAGAGAGGTAACTGCTAAACCACAAGCATTACAACACAGCAAAATGTTTTATGAATGACACTATTACTTGGAGTTGACGAGGTCACGCTCACTTCTTTCCCCTCCCTCTCATCCTCCCTGTTTCTGGAAGGTCCTCACTTCTCCACCCACCTCTTTCAAACTCTTTTTTTTTCTTACCAACAACAGTCTGGGGAGAATTGTATTCAAGCATGTCTGTTGCAGTTTTGTTGGTCAATTTTGCTGGTCAAAAAACTTACCTGTCTGTCAAGCATTCTGTATTATTAGCACTGATTTGGGAAAAAACTTCTTTTTGTAACTCCTCCTTCTTCTGGCCTCTCTCTCTCTCTCTCTCTCTCAGAAAATGCTTCTTTTCATTAAATATCGAGGGCAGATTGTTCACTGAAAACGCTGAGAACATTCAACCATGGACACAAAAAAATGCTACTGGATTTCAGTAAATCAGCTTCAACATTTCGACAGTAAGCAGCTCTTTTAGACAAGGAGGATATATTTCCTAGCTTCACATGCCATTTTGTGACTTCATTCCTTGTTAGGTTTCATCATGGTCCTATCCTTGGTGGGAGAGGCATGTGGGGTGTGAAAAAAAAAGCGCACAACACCTTGTGCACAAACACAATACCACCCCAACTTTCGGAACAGGCCAAGTTGGCCACTGGCATGGATAACTAGTATACACGTGTCATGCACAGAAAGAATAAAGATATGAATGAAAAAAAAATGAGTGACTGACAAACTGAATTTGCGTCAGCAGGTAGCTCTTCGGTCGGTTCTGACAAGGTAGGCAGCCAATTGTGTAAAGGACAGTGTGATTGTGAAGAATTTTCAGTTTGGTCTCTAGTCACGAACAGGCACTATATAAGTACTTTTAATAATGCTGCACATCAGTCAGCTCTGTATAAGTCCTCTGTGTTTCACTAGAACCCATCACTAATAATGATAATAATAACAGGACATTTTCTTAGCACTTCCAAGAAGTCTTGCAGTGTTGTACAATATCAAGAAGCATACATGTATGCAGAATCTCTCTTTTCCACATACACATGCGCACACTACCCTACCGATTCACACTTGCGTCCATAGTCAAGCCCCCTCCCCCTCCTGCCCCCCCCCCCCCCCCCAGTCCACCCCCCCCCCCCCCCACACACACACACACGCATTCTGCACCAATATATAAACGAAGTGGTCATCATCAAAAAGACTGCCAGAACAGAGATGTTTTCAGTTTCATGTTGCAGGCTGAAAGTGACCAACTATGGTGGACAGAGCCAGGCAGCGAGTTCCAAACTCTACCCCTATGCCTGTCTCCACTGACCTTTGGCATGCCAAAAAATCCTGTCCTCTGCAGAAGGTTGAAGGAACTTTGATGGGACATTAATATTCAGAAGTTTATAAAGATACTGGAGTGCAGTTTCAGTAATGACTTTGAAGCAAAGACAAGGATCCTTGCACTTTATTCTTTGTTCAAGTGAAAGCCAGTGGAGCTCTTCAGAAACAGACGGCTGAGACATGTGCCCTATGAAGATGAATTCCTTGGAGAGGTCTTAAAGAGTTTCTGTTGATAGCTTGCAAGATGCAAAGTACAATAATCTAGCAGGGTCAAATTACATGCAGTACTTATATGTTTTAGTTGCCTAAGTGTGAGGTTTGACAAATGGAACTGATGCCTCCCAGTTCAATGTATGCAGGCTGACATGTTCTGACAACGAGTCGATTCAATGACAGATTCCAATCTAAGTAAACACTAAAATAATGCATTGGATCAGAGAAAGGAATAGTAGGTAGTGTTTCCAGGAGAAACAGTAGACAGCATAGAAGAAGTATCTGCAGACACAGGGGGGAAATGTATGTCTGTCTGTGTACCATCTAATTTTAGATAATTTTCCACACGCTTGATTTTGCTTCTGAAATACAGTCCAAAGAGACTGAACTGGACAGTTACAGTGCAAAGGCAAGTCAGATTAGTTCAGCTGAGTATCATATGCACGTGTACTATGACAGACTGACAACGAGTCAGTGAGACATGTTTTAGGAGTTGTGTAAAGTATGAACAACACACGGGCCAAGCGCAAATCCTTGAGGTATTCTAAAGTCTAAGGTCAACTCAGAAGACTGGCATGAGTTTACAAGGGCAGACTGTTGGACTTTTGAGAAATAACCAGTCAAGGGCTTTTCATTGCTTAGTGACATTTAAGACATGAGGGAAGAATTTCATGATGAGTTGAATCAAAGGCTGCAAGAAATGATCTTGAAAATGAACAATGGAAATTTTGTCTGGGTTGATCATTGTGTACTATCTGACTTGAATGCTGGGCACAATGTATTTGTAAAAATCTCCATGCATGCCATGCGTTTATGGACATCATCAGTATGGCTCTTTCTCATCAATGTCAAACAAGAAATATCAGTTATAACAAACTGTTCAAAGCTTCCAAGGAAAAAAGGCCAACGAGCCAGCCTGAAATCAAAGCAAAGGACGATGTGAAAAATGGCCGGATAGAAAATGACATTAGACAGTAGAGACAGAGAGTGAGAGAGAGAAAAAGGCAGAGACAGAGATTTTGCCACTGTGATCAAGTCATATTCCAGAGCCTTCCCACAGGCTCTTGTTGAAGAGGGAAAGGTTTGAATCCACTGTGTTCCACAGACCCCAGCACCTGGAGACAGTGGTACTGACCTGATAATCAGTCGTGTTCACTGAACTTCGACCTTCTTTCAGTCGCCATTTCTGCACAGACAACAGCAGCAGGTCAGTGTTTTTCATAATAAGAAATATGCTTGTCTTCCACCATGCTCAAGCACACAAACATGCACAAACAACATACGCACACCCTTAGAACAACACTTGTAGACACATACACAAATATCCATACCCATGCACACATGCTTTTTGGCTTTTTAAGTCAGCCCTTAAGTGAACATAAAAAGCAAGTCTAAAGTGTATGGTGCTCATGAGTTGGACTATCTGCACAGGTTGATTGCACACACACACACACACACACACACACACACACATACACACTCACACATGCCCACACATACATATGAACAGTGTGCGCACACACACACACACACACACACACACACACACACACACACAACACACACACACACACACACACACACACACATGAACAGACACACACACACACACATGTACATGCACATGTGCACGTGCACAGTAACACACACACACACACACACACACACACACACACACACACACACTACACATGTACTATTCAACATGGAAAACAATTAATGCACAATCTCAATTCCAGATTCCATATGTTCATAGTGAAAAATGTGAAAAAAAAAGGATTCAGTTATATATTTGCGCCTTTTTGTAACTCTTACCTTCTGCAAAAGAGGTTTCAATAGACAATCAGGCAAGCACACATAGATGATGAGGTATGATGACAAAGACTATAGAGAAGATGGAACAAAACAACTAAAATTGCATCATGGCAGTATTTTTCTGGGGATGTGGCAATTCTGGAAGAGTCAAACAATTATGTATTTTTCTCATTCTGAAATCAGATTTCCAGCCATGACCCATCAACACTCTTATTCTCATATTCTTCAAGAAAAAAAAGTTCGTGCTTCAGCAGGTAAAGAAGCAAAATGAAGGATAGATTGTATCAGTGGGCAGCCTCGTTCAAACAAACAAAAATGGACAGACTGACCTTGACAGTTCCATCCCATGATGCGGTGTAGAGACAATCTTGGTGCCACAACATGCAGGACACTGCACAGCAAACATGAGTGCTGGGGAATGAACGCAGTCATGGGCACGTGCGTATGCACACAAACGCACACATGCACGCACACACACATACATACATACACATGCATGCTGTTTGCATTTACACTCACACACATTTCTCCAACACACACACAGGTATTCTTTTTCTTTAATATCTTTGCTGAGTCATGAAAAGTTTCATCTCTTCGCTAAGTCATAAAAAGTAAAAAACTGATTCATTCCATCACTCGATTAAGAACTCTCGCTACTTGGGAGGACAGGAGAAAGAGGGATGGGAGGGGGTGGGGGGAGAAGAACATCTGTGGATGAATTTTCATCACTCGCACAGCCACATGCAGAGAAAGATTACACATGTGGCATGTCCACATACCATGACATGACAGGGGGACTTCAGACAGCAATGACTCATGACTTAATTCATTCTGAGTGGGACCGTACGGTTCAGTCGATGTACGTCTCGGTCATAATTAAACCTCACTGAAAAACAAATGGACTGAGCTCAAGTGCTCGTGAGTGAGTGTTGTACCCTGCATCCACTTACCTGCATCATCGTGCCCTGGTAACTTGTCCTGCACCCGCCCATACTCTATGCTGTAGAAAAATACCTGTCACACACACAATAACATCAGGATGCTGGACATCTGCATTCCATCCAGACTTTATGCTATAGTAAATTACCGTTACAAAAACATGTGCACACACACACACACACACAATGCTTCACAACTGCACCTGCTTATATGCTATGCTGTAGAAATGGCAATTTCACACACACACACACACACACACACACACGATGTTTATAATGATGTCAGTGAAGACTGATAAAAATGAAGCCAGATTCTCCTTAACCTGTCTCCCATTTAACCTGCATCTGAAGACAAGAGCAATCCACTCCTCCTGGTTCTGATGGAGTTCGTGCACCATCTGAGACTGACAGCAGGACTGAAGTTTGTCTGTAGGTCATTGATATCCTCCATGCCATGTCTGTGACTGACAGCAGGACTGAAGTTTTGTCTGTAGGTCATTGATATCCTCCGTGCCAAGTCTGAGACTGACAGCAGGACTGAAGTTTGTCTGTAGGTCATTGATATCCTCCATGCCAAGTCTGTGACTGACAGCTGGACTGAAGTTTGTCTGTAGGTCACTGATATCCTCCGTGCCCAATCTTATCTAATGCACTGTCCCACATTGGATGATTAGATTAGAAATGTAGCCTCAACTTAAAATTACAGGTTTTTTTCCGTCCAGGAAGTGTGCGTGCGTGCGTGCCTTTGTGTGTGAGTGTGTGTGTGCGAGTGCATGCGTGTGCATGTGTGTGTGCGTGTGTGTGTGTGTGTGTGTGTGTGTGTGTGTGTGTGTGTGTGTGTGTGTGACAAATACACACACAGAGTACATGAGCACTCTAGGACTAGCTCTGTTGATGGATCTGTCTCCCTTTTCTTAAAAACTTTATGGGGTATCCTGACTGACTATGCCACTGTTCACACCAAGTAAGAGTAAGGCCCTTGTTTGAACAGGTAAGTACAGAAAAAAAGGTAAATGCAATAGTAGGAGGACTGAAAGAAATCAAATAATTACATAACTAAGAGAAGCAGAGCTAGAAAAGACAAATAACTGCATAAATAAACCATACAAATGAACAAACAGAAAACCATGGAGGTGAGAGAGAGAAAAAAAAGAAAAGCGAAGGCAAAATTCTCAGACGATACCCACTGAAATTCTCTCTTGAAAAAGGAGGAGAGGTAGGTTTGCACACAAAAATGAAAGCAAGCTTGAAGGCTGTTTGAAAGGATCCATTGCTAACAAAAAAAAAAAAAGAAAAAGAGGGGTGAATACTCAGTGGGCCTATCTGAAATAGGAGGTGTTAGCTTCCTCAAGTGAGGATCCTAATAATATGGAGATGTCACATGCTGAGTAGGAACAAGGGACTTGTTTGGACAGGTAAGTGTGAGGTAAAAAACAAACAAACAAACAAAAAACAAAACCTGCCTTCATCAGTAGAGAAATAAGTATACACAAAGAAATCCAAACAAACATATCAACATGCACTTACACACTGTTGTCCCAGCTGCCAACAATGATGCTCCTGTTGCCTGGTAAAACCACACAGGATGACAACGCCTGTATAATCACAACACGCATATTGGTCATTGTGCCAACTCAATAGCAACATACAAAAAACTACAACAACAAAAAAATCATCATTATTCCTTGTATTATGGCCATTACAATAAAAAAAAAAATCACAAATTTTCACATCCACACACACACAAACGATTAAAGTACACAATCCAAACTTAATTACAAGCTGATGTTTCAAATCCTCAAACTGATTTTATGGGTGCTGCTTGTAAATTTAGTTTATTTTCAAAACAACATCACTAAATTCTAAATGGAAAAAGGTCTGAATGCTATGTGTGCTTACTCTAATGTGTTTATACTTTCCATCAGCAAATGTCCTTGATGGTTCATACGTTGTTGCTTGTTTTTTTTCATCAAATTAATGTTCCCTCAGTCATGTCATAAACATGCTCAGAGTGAGATCCTTCACCTATCACCTCTCGAGATGCGAATTTCCATTCTTCTGCTATCTTGTTTAGGGTAAGAGTGACTTCTGACCAGTCTTAAAACAACACTATCCCACGGAAAACTGACAATTTTTTGCCTATGGAATAGAACTGAATATAGTTAAACCAGAAGGGTTATGACCTGGGTAGTTTCACCTTGATCAAAGGCTGCATATACAGTGTGCGGACAGGAGCCACATAATGCCATTGTTTTTCTCTTTGCTGATCAGTATTTTCTATCCATATACTGGTCTTACAGCTGACTGGTATTCCCTGTCTGTACATTGGTCTTACTGTTGATCAGTATTCCCTGTCTGTACTCTGGTCTTATTGTTGATCACTATTCCCTGTCTGTACTGTGGTCTTATTGTTGATCAGTATTCCCTGTCTGTACTCTGGTCTTACTGTTGATCAGTATTCCCTGTCTATACACTGGTCTTATTGTTGATCAGTATTCCCTGTCTGTACTCTGGTCTTATTGTTGATCAGTCTTCCCTGTCTGTACTCTGGTCTTATTGTTGATCAGTCTTCCCTGTCTATACACTGGTCTTATTGTTGATCAGTATTCCCTGTCTGTACTCTGGTCTTATTGTTGATCAGTATTCCCTGTCTATACACTGGTCTTATTGTTGATCAGTATTCCCTGTCTATACTCTGGTCTTACTCTTGAAAAGTATTCCTTGTCTATACTCTGGTCTTACTGTTGATCAGTATTCTCTGTCTGTACTCTGGTCTTACTGTTGATCAGTATTCCCTGTCTGTACACTGGTCTTACTGTTGATCAGTATTCCCTGTCTGTACACTGGTCTTACTGTTGATCAGTATTCCCTGTCTATACTCTGGTCTTACTATTGATCACTATTCCCTGTCTGTACTCTGGTCTTATTGTTGATCAGTATTCCCTGTCTATACTCTGGTCTTATTGTTGATCAGTATTCCCTGTCTGTACTCTGGTCTTATTGATCAGTACTCCCTGTCTATACTCTGGTCTTACTGTTGATCAGTCTTCCCTGTCTGTACATTGGTCTTACTCTTGATCGGTATTCCCTGTCTGTACTCTGGTCTTACTCTTGATCGGTATTCCCTGTCTGTACTCTGGTCTTACTCTTGATCGGTATTATTCCCTGTCTGTACTCTGGTCTTATTGTTGATCAGTATTCTCTGTCTGAACTCTGGTCTTACAGATGATCAGTGTTCTCTATCCATATACACTGGTCTTTCTGTTGATCAGTATTCCCCATCTGTACACTGGCCTTCCAGTTGCTTGGTATTCCTATCTGTGTGTTGGTCATACAGTTGATTTGTATTCTTTATCTGTACGCTGGACTTTGAATTGATCAGTATTCATTTTCTCTGTGTGTAGATGTGTGAGTATGCATGCACGCTTGTGTGTATGTGTGTATGTGTGTGTGTGTGTGTGTGTGTGTGTGTGTGTGTGTATGCGTGAGTGCGTGTGTGTGTGTGTGTGTGTGTGTGTGCTGTGTGTGTGTGTGTGTGTGTGTGTGTTGTGTGTGTGTGTGTGTGTGTGTGTGTGTGTGTGTGTGTGTGTGTGTGTGTGCATGTGTAACCATGTGAAATCCTGTGAATGTGTCTGCATGACTAAGGAAGTATGGGCCTTTCTATATTTATGAAAATGTGTGCACACATCTATGTGAGCATGCAAGCATGACCACCATTATACATGTCTAAACATGTTCATTCAACCACATGCATGAGAATACTTGTCCGCCCAAGAACTTGTTCTCAAAATCTCTGCAAGGAAATATGCTTGCAAGAAGTGCTTGTCAGTGTGGCCAAGTAATACTTCCACATGTGTCACCCATACAAGCAAGCATATGGTGAAGATCTGGCAGTCTGTTCTGTGTGAGCTGTGGTACACGTGTTAACAACTCCTCCCCCATTCCTGAACCGACTCCCCAACTCACCATTGAAGAGAGGTTCACACTGCGTAACTGTCGTTGATCCTCTAATGAGTACATCTTTAATAGCCCATCTGAAAGGAATGAAAAAAATTCTGGTTTATAAAGTGTTTAATATTTTATTCTTCTCTCCAAAACATTCTACTCTGAAAACATTTTCTTACACAGGCTGCTGAAAAAAAGAAGATAATCAAGATTCCTTTTACCTCACAAAATAAAAGGAGTTTCTAAACAAAGACACATGATCGAGTGTAAGAATTCTTCTTTACATTCCTAGACATGAGAAGAAATAAACACTGTTACTGATACTTGATGCAATATCTTTGGATCCTTTATGCCGGATTAATTCTTTTTAAAAAGACATATGAGTATACCTCACTCTGAAACTCTTTAAAGTATTTGCAATGACATGGACCATAAAATAAAAGTCATGTACATATGTAAATGACTAAGCAGTATTGATTCATGAGACCTCTCTCTCTCTCTCTCTCTCTTTCACACACACACACACACACACACACACACACACACACACACACACACACACAGAAGCTGTTTTAACTGACAATGAAAAAAAACTCACACACACAAAATAAAATGAAAATGGGAAAAATTATACCGCACGGCAGATAAAAAAAGATTGATCATTTAAACATTTAAAAACAACAAGATTAATAATGGAACAAAAACTTACAAAATACCACAATCTTTAAGGTTGGAAAAAAGCAAAAAAAAAATATCACCTATCATGATGGAAAAGAGAAGCAATCAAAGAAGCAACAACAAAAAAGATCTGGTAACTTTTTTTTTTTTTACCTACCTTGTGATACAGACAAAATGCTCTTCTCATCTGCTGACATGTACACTTCTGAAACAGAGCTGAAACACAAAAACACAGATGGAATCTATGTACACAAAATGCATTCTTTGCAAAGCAACAAAAGAGTAACACAGGACTAATTTTCATGTTTACTGCAACTGAACAATGTGGTGCTTTAGACTGTAAAGCTCCCTCTTTGATTTCAACTTAAAGTCCAATTTAATCCTTAAATACAGTGCATTAAATCTATTGTTAAAAACTTCAACTCTACTTTGGTCTTCTGATGATCATGTAACCATGATCACGTGCATGGATGGGCATTCACTTTGGTACCAAAGCTGATGAAGCATTGCACAAATCACTTCAGAGATACATACCAGACCAATTTGAACTGTAAAATGATCTGGAGAGATTTTGAGGAAGAGTAGCACTTTGTAGTTGGAAAATGATAGTGTAAAAGGCAAAAAAACATGAGCACTACTAAACGGTTCATAACTTCAGTGAATATATCACAAAATAAAATGAAATATACAAAAAGCTGACCAAAACATGTGAACTGCTGCATGCAAACACACACACACACACACACACACACACACACACACACACACACACAATCAAATATTAAAAAAGAAAAAACACAACATGTGTTAGCTACACAAAATATATTAGAAAAAAAAAAAAGAAAAACCAGAAGTTTTCAATGTAGGTGTTGACTCACTTCTTGTGGAGAGTGTACTCATACTGTGTAGATAACTGACCAAAGTTTTTCACAGTCACTCCTGAGTTGTCCTCCTCTAGCTTTCCATCTGCTGTACACAAGTTGAAGAATATGCGATAATTAGATTCTGGGCAGATTCTTCTTTTACGTTAAAATGCAGTAAATGGAGTGCCTGTATGTTAGCCTTCACTACTACTGATGACAATAGATTCAGAGTTTTATCCGCCTAAAAATGTACATTTGTGTCACAACATAATACTTTTTCAGTCTTTTTTGTTCTGTTTATGCCTATGTTTGAAATTTGCCATTGAAACACACACACAGAAGAAAGGATTAGATCGGAATCAGTTTTAAATGATGAAAACTGTCACCTGACTTTGCTGTTTCCCGATGTAAAGACATCCACATAGTGATACTGCTGTTCACCAACCTAAAGATACTGACAACTTAATACTGCTTTTCAACAATTATGACACTGACAACTTAATACTGCTTTTCAACAATTATGACACTGACAACTTAATACTGCTTTTCAACAATTATGACACTGACAACTTAATACTGCTTTTCCACAATTAAGACACTGACAACTTAATACTGCTGTTCAACAATATAAAGACACTGGCAACTTAATACTGCTGTTCAACAATATAAAGAAACTGCAAGTTTGATACCACTGTTCATCATTGTAAACATACTGAGAAGTTAATACTGCTGTTCATCAATGTAATGATACTGACAAGTTTTTTTTGTTTGTTTTTTTTTTCCTTTTTTTTTTTTTTTTTTGCTGTCCCAACCTCTGTGCCACCTCAGCACCTATGTCGCTCATTCCGATGCCCCGTCCACAGCCACAACCCGGTTGGCCCCGCCACAGGCAATCCACAGGGAGCAGTCAATGTCAAGTTGTCAAGAGGCAACCCACCGGAGGAGACACTGCACTGCTGCCGAGTCACTTCGGTGGTGTTCAGTGGTGCCTGTTCTGATCTAACACAGGCAGAACACCACCTACTAAGCCCCCTACTGACAACGATAATTGCTTAGTCGCGGAGCCCATGTGAGTGAGCTCTCCCTCCGGAGGGTGCCACCACGTCCATCCAACGACAGCCCCCACGGACTCGCCAATACCAGTGACCCCGATGGAACCAAACCAAAGGCCACAGATGTGGACAGGACATCAAAATTGAGGTCACCATGAGACTAGCATGAAAGGCCAAAGAATTTGAGATTTTTATGCTGATCGATGAGAATGAGGATGCTTAAGACGATGCTACGGATTTCCATTTAGGTCTGAGACTACATGACAGGCTGTGTACTCTACACTTCCTTCCATAATATATCCCGGCATCAAACAGGCCTGAGAGATACAGGCACCTGCAGTGTTGGTCAGAAAATTTGGGCGACATTCTAAGAAATGCATCCATTAAGTGGATGAAACTCGACTGTGTGGTCCCAGTCTTCCCAACTGAGTCCGCAGCAAACTCAACTCTGGGTAGGAGCCGGTCGGGGCAGAAAAAACCCACATGACTCTGATGGGATTCAAACCCACGACCTCCCAGCCGGGAGTCTGCGACGCTAACCACTTTGTCACAGCGGCTGGTAAGATACTGACAAGTTAATACTGCTGTTCATCAATGTAAAGATATCTACATCCTACTACTGCTGTTCACCAATACATATACACTGACAACCTAATACTGCTGGTCAACAATATAACGACACTGACAATCTACTACTGCTATTCATTAGTATAAATACACTGATAACCTAATACTGCTGGTCAACAATATAACGACACTGACAATCTACTACTGCTATTCATTAGTATAAATACACTGATAACCTAATACTGCAGGTCAACCGACACTGACAATCTACTACTGCTATTCATTAGTATAAATACACTGACAACCTAATACTGCTGTCAACAATATAAGGACACCGACAATCTACTACTGCTATTCATTAGTATAAAGACACTGACAACCTAATACTGCTGGTCAACAATATAAATACACCGACAATCTACTACTGCTATTCATTAGTATAAATACACTGACAACCTAATACTGCTGGTCAACAATATAAATACACCGACAATCTACTACTGCTATTCATTAGTATAAATACACTGACAACCTAATACTGCTGGTCAACAATATAAATACACCGACAATCTACTACTGCTATTCATTAGCATAAAGACACTGACAACATAATGCTGCAAAGACACTGACAACCGACTGACACTGCGGTTCACCAACATAAAGATTCTGACGACCTAATATTGCTGTTCATCAATGTAAAGATACTGACAACTTTCTTCTGCTGTTCACCAATATAAAGATACTGGCTGGTGCTGCCATTCACCCACATAAAGACACCAATGAACTACTACTTCTTGTTCACACCAAAAGGTAGCAACAATCAAACACTGTTATTCAACGAATAAGAAGCAAGCAAGTAATGCTGTTCACCAATATCAAGATATCAACAATCTGATAATGCTGTTCAACAAACAACAAGCACGCGAAGTACCTGCTTTCAATATATGAAAAGCAGAAGAAAAATTTTAGAAAGCAACAAAAAATGACAATACTGCATATTACAATTATGCAAGTGATTTTATCTTCTCCTACTGATTTTCTAAACTCTGCCTCTTTCTAGAACAAGAAATTACAGCTTTCATTTGATAAGAAAGTGTAACTTATGGACAAAACACATGTAGTCTCTATCCATACAACTGCATAAAAGTATGCCTCTATGAGATCTTTAAGGAGCGTGTGCAAAGAGAAACAGTCACCTGCTAATTCTCTTATGCAAAATTGTAAGTTATCAAGAGACAAGACACTGTTTTGTTTCAGGTCATTGTGGGAAACCTTTATCCATGGTTGTGTGTGTGTGTGTGTGTGTGTGTGTGTGTGTGTATGTGTGTGTGCGTGCGTGCGTGCGTGCGTGCGTGCGAGTGTGTGTGTGTGTGTGTGTCTATGTGTGTGTGTGTGTGTGCGCGCGCGTGCGTGTGTGTGTGCGTGCGTGCGTGCATATGTGTGTTTTTTCAGAGAATTTATTCAGACAGACTGTAACTACATACCCTGGTCCATATCAGGAGCATCTCCACCTTCCAGACCCTTCCTCTGAGGGGCAGGCTTGTTGTCCACACTGGCGGTGGATCTCTGGGGGGGTGTGATGGAGGTGGGACCCTTCCACTGAGGGTGGGGGGGTGTGAACAGCTGCTTGGGCGTCTGTCCAAACTCCCATGATCTGCGTCTCCTTGATCTTCAGCTCATTGGGGTCTCTTATACTGCCACCAGTTCGATCAGACGGAAGAATTCACTCAGTACCAGACACCTGGAGGATTCTTCAATCACCAATAACAGAACGCTGACAAAATAGGGCATTTACTTTACTGGCACTCACGTTTCTAAGTCCAGTTTGGAGATGGTCGATTTGTGAAGAATCCCCGCACCTCTGTGTGAAGAATGATGGCATCTTGTGGCCAATTAGTTCACACAGCAAGCTGAATCCGACAGCAAGTCTAAAGACTTCATCCATGAAGTTAACAAATACAGTTCTTTTTTCATCAACAGTAACACAGCTATTACCAGCACGGACACATTATGAGATGAATGGACATGAAACAGCATGTAAAATTGAAAAAGAACAAAACGAATGCATAAAAATAGCAAGAATCACCACCACCAATGATAATAACAATGATGATGATGATAACGATTATAACAATAATAATAATGATATTAACCCGTTGAGTGCCTTTAAGCCGTCAGCTGACGCCGTAGTAAAAGTGTACTTCCAGTGCCTATGGGCCGTCCACTGACGTCATCATGCATTTTTCTTGAATTTTCATTCGTTACTATTTCTATCAAAGGACTGAAATAGAGTGTGCGTAGTAAGCCTTATATGTCTACAGTATTAAAATAATATGCAAATGACCACACGTGAGGGGAAAAGACCATTTTTCCTCATCACTGACTGGATGACCAGCCAGCACTTTGTCTCGCTTGCAAAGATGGCGGCGCAACCTTCGACGAGCGTAGCGACCAAATCAACGTACTTGCACAGCTGAGCGGGCTCTGCTAATCATTTTTGATAAAGATAATAATCTTTTATTCAGCGACTCACCCGAGCATGAAGGTGAGATGATGATAGTGATGGAATTGCCGGCCATATTCGTCAGTTATTGAGTCGTGCTGTGCGATCTCACGAGTGTGTTCAGCTGACTGGTTACCAACGTCGAACGAGCTAGCCTAGTGTGTACTCTGCACTGCGTGTGAGTGGCCAGCGACGTGTTAGTCAGCGCGAGAGGGGAGCGCGGCCTGCTCGCGGCGTGACACGGGCAGCAGGAAAGGTAGGGGAAGAGAGGAGGAGTGAAAGAGAGGGTTGAAGTCCAGCAAGGGGGCGTGGTGGGGGGAGGGGGGCGTGGTCGTGAACTGACCTGTCTGCATGAGGTGTGAGCGTCTGGACAGACTGCTAGACTGTTTTACTTTCATTTACAGGTGTAGTGTGACAATACAAACTTTATTTTCAACTTTTTTGCTTTGTGTTCTTTTTTGGATGTGAAGCTGTAGTGGTAAATACATATGTTTTTGATTGTGCAAAAAAATCTATCCAAATCTAAATGCCTAAATATTTTTTTATGATCAAAATTAAAACAAAAGAAGCCCAGATTCAAAATCTCCATTCAATTTCCTTCAAAAATCATATATATTTCATTTTCATATCTTTTGTAGTTTCTGAGCTAGAATTTTTTGTTAATTATTACCCTCAAATCATTAGATTTCCCTGGCACTGGGCCAACCTTTGTTAAGTAATATTTTCAAGCAGTGAACGGGTTAATAATAATAATTTTCTTTTAATTGGATAAACAACAAAAACAATAAAACATGAGAAAACAATGACTGCTGTGATTTGTAAGCTGGATGGAAGAAAATGAGGTGGGTAAACAATGCTCATTTTATAATAAATTCAAATTTTCTTTTCTCTTGACTAAAGCATGTTTAAACATAAGATAAAATCGATTTCATATACTAACCTTTCCAAATCAACAGTCCCTTCATATGTCATGTAGTGGAACACTGAAACATCCAGTGAATAATAAACATTAACAGATATGTGTAGTGTGGATATTTCCGATTTAAATCGATTTTTTTTACATACTAAATATTCATTAATCAGTTAGAATACTGAAAACAACCTATGGAGACTTTCGTTTTGTTACTGGGTGTGCAGTTGAAAATCTTCACCATTTTCAACATGGTTTCTTGAAGTTTTTCAACATTTTCTTCAGTTCTAATGACAAGGTGAAACATACTGGATATCAACTGATGGCAAAAACTCTTGTCAAACAATGTCAAAAAAACAAAAAGTTCTATTTCAAAAAAGGCTTCTCACCAAGTTGTGACAAAACACTGATAAACTGAAAAGAATATACTTTCTGATTAAAAAAAAAAAGCAAAACAAACAATTTCATTCCATCTTGGAAAATAAGAAGCAAAGACGACGTAACAGTTCACTCATTATCAGTAACGAAATATTGTCAATACATGGTAATATATAAAGAAATTTTTCTAACACACACATATACACACACACTACACACACACATACACATGCACACACACACACACACACACACACACACACACACACACTGTACACACACATATGTATACAGTATCACACACAGAACCTTGAAATGATCTGAATTTCTTATTACAACCCCTACCCATTGTCTGCTCTGGCTGCCTCCTCTCCACGCTGTTTGTAGCCAAAGACCAAGTCGATCCAATGATGTAGGCGCTGAGAGACATAGTCACACTCAAGAGCAGAACGCAGTTTGCTGATAAAATCCTTGGCATCTGAAACAAATTGACACACAGTCATATACACTTTGTAACTATCTGAGCACAATAAGAACAAACCCTCACAGAAGAATAAGAACAATGATATGAATTGTGGGCCAATAACAACTGCTGTGCTTTATAATGCTTTGAACAAAACTTTGCAATTTATTTCCATACATGAAGATCAGTTCTTAGAGGACAAACTAAACAATCTATGTTTTCAACAGTTATATACTTATCATCATGTTCTTGCAATCTCTTTCTCACTTGGTCTAGATCTTTGTCTTTTAGAGCGTGAAAAGTTGTTGCCATTCCAGAATTATTTTCTGACACACAGCATCTAATCTGTGAAAAAAAAATCATCATTATGAAGATGACCATGTTTTCAGTTTTACAAAAGTTCCACTACTTCAGAAGTGGAACCATCTTTGCCAAAATTTTCCCAGCTTGTCCCCTGAATAAAGCAGCAAGCATGTGCACCATCCTGTTCCTGTCAATCTTCCTCTAACATACTATTACTAATTTAAGTACAGTTCTGTTCTCATTCTTATGTTTGTCTGTTGTTGTTGTACCCTGACTAAAAGACTCCAGGGATCATCCAAACAGCCTAAGTGCTTGAACACTATGGTACAAATGCATCAGCTGGGGACGAGAACATTACGTGTGTGACCGTTTTTGATTACCCTGCCACATGGGTAGCCACACTCCGACTTCGGGGGATTTTGGATATTGATAATGTTATGCTAAGAGCTTGTCACAACTGAAGACAATCCCTGTGTAACTGCGCACAGCATAACATTTTGATGCAGCCTTGGTGTTCTAGCCTATGTCAATAGGCCTGACACAGCCTTAAGCCAAGGGGCTATGTTTGTCTCATCCTAAACATCCCCCAGTACTTCACTCCCATGCTAATCATTCCATGTTGCTGCCGCCACACCAACACCACCGGAAGTCCAAAGGGAACAGAAAGAAACCTCTACCAAGAGCTCGCACAGAAGGTGTTCAGAGAAAGAACTCCCTCGGACAAGTATTTCAGTCTTCAACTTCTCATACTCCGAATGGAGTCGGCTGCATCCAGGTCATGATTCCCAGACGCCCTTCTCCTGTTTGTTGTCGTTTTCTTTTTTTTCTTCTGGCTCTGCCAGGATTAGGTTTTGTATCATTTGGATGGGTGTGCATCTCAAGGCGTAGTCATTTTCGACAGGGAGCTGGGGGGGCCAGAATAACTCAGTTGGTAGACTCGCAATCCAAGGGTTGCAGGTTCGGATCTCCATCACGCCATTTCAGTTTCGTGGGATTTTCCCTCAAAGTTGACATTAGTTCTGACTCCATTTCCCACAAAGTCCTTCGAATGAGACTCAAAAAACCAATGCTCCGTGTGTGAATGCACGCATAACATCTTGCACACACGTAAAATCCCATCACCAACTTTCTGAAGAGAAGGCCAGTTTGGCCGTTGATATGGATGACACGTTACACATAGCACGCACCTTCCCTGAAGATAGAGTAGGTTGCGTCAATGGCGGGATAAAAAAAAATGGTCATGCACACAAAACTTCACTCCCTTTGTTGGGCAGATGGGATTAATACTTGCCTGTCTATATAGAGAGTGTCTGCAGGAGTATCAGCCTGTGTACGCAAAAGAAGAAGACAGGGAGCTATCAATATCAACACGTTATGAGAAAACCCCCAGGAGGAGACACTGCACGCTGCCCAGTCACTCTGAAGTGGTGTCCGTTATGACCAAATATTTGCTGGGCACTGCCTACTACGCCTCCTACTGATGATGCTAACTGCTAAGTAACTGAGCTAGAGTGAGAAAAAGTCCCTCCTCCTGGTGGGCGCCACCATATCCATCCCATGACAACCCCCATGAACTTGGACACTGATGTCTTTGCCATGAACTCACTAAAGGTCGTGGAGGGGAAATCAAAACTGCGGTCACCTTGACAGCACAGCATGAAGGACCATAGAATTTGAAACTTTTTTTTTTTCATTGATAATAATCAATGAACATGAAGATCATGAAGATAATGCTCTGGTGCTATTCTGGTCAGACTACATTACATGGCTGTACGCTTTAAGTTCTGTTGATAACTATCTTGCAGTCAAGTAAGCTTGAGAGATACAAACGCCTGCATTCCTGGTCAGGAAAAAAAATTCATGCACCCATCAGACTCATCCATTTATATGGATGAAACTTTTCCATTTTTTTTAAGCAATATGCAATAAAGCATATTTGAATTTTTCTAAAACTTTATCAAGAAAAAAGAAAAGAAAAGAAAAACCTTATTCTTAAAAAATCACGCGTTTTAGAAGTACTGCTATCTACAAACTTGAAACATTTTGGAGTAGATCCAAATTATAAGCTGGATCCCATCCCGTCAGTAAAATAACATTCATAACGGGCTGTAGGGTAGGGAGTGGTGGGGAAAACTGTTCCATCTTGGCCGAGGTCTGTACTCTTCAGAGTGCCCTTCTAGTTCTGGTCATGCACTGACCACACTGTGTAATGTTCCCCACCAAACAGCAGGCTTACCAGAGGCCCAGGGTGGTAGTGCCACATCTTCCACAGGTCTGCCGTCATTCCTCTGCCCAAAGTTCACACCACCTGTTGAACACAACACACACAATCTGAAACGTCTTGTACACATGCACGCATGCATGCCCTCCATACACAGACACACGCGCACACAAAAAAATGCACAAAAGCACACATGTCATACATACACACACACACACACACATACACACACACACACATACACACAAAAGTGCACATGAACAGATATATGTGCAAAAGCATGTCATGCCACACACACTCCCTTTTTTCTCCTCCTCTCCATCACCCCCTTCTTACCATTGCAGTCTTGGGTCAGAACATGCACACACATACTAACACAATTGTACACACACTTACACACCCAGATATAAATAAAAACAGCACACAGACACAGACACACTGAATGATTAACTTTTTAATGAGAAATACTTTCATCTGCATTCAATTAACACGTCGCTCTTCTCTCTCTCCCCAGTGTTTATCATCCCTTTAAGAGAAAAGTTGCAAACCAAAAGGGAAACGCACATGTACAGGCCGAGTTACACACACACACTCTAAGAGTTACAGACTAATCAGAAAGCAAGACCCATACTTTCAGTTCTCTGAACACATACGCACTGACAAGGAAACATCAGATTTTGTCCCTCAACGCACGCAGCCAAATCACAAAACATCTACAGAACATGTCACAAAGACGAATCGGACGCTGACAAACACAGCCGCACCGATCAACAAGCAACACCAAAGAGTGATCATCCAGCTCTCTTTACCCCTCTATGCACCAGGAAGTCTCCAGAGCCGTGGTAGAACTCAGGGATGAGCTCCTTGAAGTCTGTGGACCCGGTCAGGCAGTTCTGCCACGTGTCCTGCACACTGCACATCGCATCACAGTTTCAGTCTCCATCAGATGTGCTCACCTGGCATATGCCGAATTAACCCCTGCATACCCAGCCCTCCTGATAACAGATCCCTCCTCAGGCGCTTATGAGGCTCCTTTGTAGCATCTTTTTTTCCATCCACACACTGATGGCACATTCCAAATAAATCATTTTGTGCACAGGTACGACACTGCTGAACTTGTTTCATCTTTATTCCTGTGTTTAGGTCTCTTGACCAGATAGCAGGAAAGCAATTAGACACCTTTTCATCTTCCCGCACAGGGCTGTTTGTGGAGTCAGTCTCTACCACTCAATAAATACTAAGGTTGCCAGGTGAACACTGACAACATTCTGATAAATAATAATTTCACAGACTATCAAAAAGAACATTAGTGATGTACACATCTTTATTTTTGCACATGATGGCTTCCATGTATGAGGTTTTCATTTGTTTCTTAGAAAACCATCTTCATTTTCTTTCTTACTTTTCTCTTTTTCAAAGAAGTTGGAATACAAGCAGTCCATATTCTAAAATGATGTTCGATCTCTATCTTTTTTTGCTTTCAAACGTTTTATTTGTTGGTTGTTGCTGTTTCCATTCTTTTGGTTATCCATTTACCAAATGCTTCAAAGATTTTTTTTCAGCTCCCATTGTGTTTAACCTCGGTGACTTGTGCTACAGCATTATGGCATACAGATAATTCGTACTGCTACATTTATAATGCTGTATCTCTCAATCAACGGCTATAATCAAGGCACACACAAATGTCACCAAATCAAACCAAACAAAGGTTCAAATATAACCAAAATTATGTGGATAACAAATGTGCTGTGTATAATCTACAGCCAGTAACTGTGCCCTGTCTATCAGATCAGGCCGACTGTATGCTGTGTGAATGTAAAATCTTATTTTCACAGAGTATTGGTTTTAGCAATTCTATGATTCACATACATGCTTTGTCTTTCTCCCCATGTATTGGCTGAACTAAAAACAACATGAAACAACACAATCTCTCAAAAACTCTTGTGTCTCTCACTTTTGCCCTCTCTCTCTCTCTCTCTCTCTCCCTCTCTCTCTATCTCTCTCTCTCTCTCTCTCACCTGTTAAACATCCTGTCAGGACTATCAAATTTGCCATTCTGTAAGCACAGAACATATTCTGGCGCTGAAATCAGAAAAAAGTTATCAATTTTTTAGTAAGAGGAGGTGGGACACAAGCCATTTTAATCCAAGAAGGTATACTTTTCTCCATTTCATATGCTACATATATCCCTTAAAAGAATGCCACACATAGTGAAGGTTTCAAATAACAGAAACTGACGTAACAAATTAAAAAGCAAAAACAGTTGTGACAAAACAATCATAATTATGATTTCAAAATATCTAAATAATAACTGCAACAATACTAGCAATTTCTCTCCATTGTTCAAGTTTCTGCAGTTGGTCAGAGAATTCATCAAAAAACAAGCATAAGAAATGTCCATGTACTTGACCTTGCATCTTCAGCTTGAAAAAAGATATTTGAACAAGCCCAAATTTTGTCATGTTCACTGACTGTTTATTGTTTTTATTTCTCAGAAAGACATGCATTCCCTGACACAGTCACATCAATGATCTGCATTCACAACACTATGTACCTTGAAAGAACAGCACATTCACTGATTTTTTACTACATATGCAGTCACTCCTACTTTATGATATTCAACCTATACACATTCCTCAATGTAACATCTGTATCTTTTACTTCATATAGTCTAAACTAAATAAGTGATGGCACTTTCACATAATGTAGCCAACATCAAACAACTGATGTTTCTGAATTTACCACTTTTTTTTTACTCCATGTACCCAAATTAACAAATTTTCTTTCTGGATTTAATTTGTGCACTTTCATTTCATGTGGCCTAAGACAAACAACAGATGTTTCTGAATTTAGCATTTGCGTTTTTACTTTGTGTCTTTCTGTCTTTCTCTATTCCTTGTCTGGAAGTCTGATGTTCACCACCAATGAGATTTTTGCACACAAAACCGTGTTCAATCCCATCTGCTACAGCACCTGTATTCTGTGTTCAGGGATGAAGTCTAAACACAGCACTAGTGTGCAAATATTTTATTTTCATATCACCCATCCCAATGACACATGATCGCCTATTCTACTTTGGAAGATGGAATGGAAATTTACATGCACAATCATTTTTTTTTTCCATGCATGTGTTTTACACAAACAAGATCTTGGTGTAAATCCTATTTGAAGAACTAGAAGAGGATAGGAGTCTGCACAATCCCAAGAGAAAATCTCTCAAACCTGTCTCAAGTGGGAATCTAATCTCAGACCTACTAACAAGAAACTAACCCCTTTCCCACTAGACCAATTAGACCCCCATGACTTTACCTCATGTAGCCTAACTAAGCAAACAAGTGATAAATTAAAATTGCTAGTATTCTTGCTTAAAACAGGCTACTGAAGATACTAAGCATTTGCGCCGG
>JADBJO010013915.1:2500-17500 GCA_016801955.1 Conus betulinus | reverse complement strand
CATGTATGTGTGTGTGTGTGTGTGTGTGTGTGTGTGTGTGTGTGTGTGTGTGTGTGTGTGTGTGTGTGTGTTCAGTTTCTTCAGTTTAACGTCCTTCCACTACAAGTGATATCAGACGATGTGTTGAAGTATATGAAATGTGCGTATTAACTGTGTGGTTGTTTCTTGAAAATGTGTTGTATGAATAAACATTTCTTATGATACGAGTTGGGATTGGAGATGGTTAGATACAGGGACAAAGTGTGGATGTAAGTGTGTGTGTGTGTGTGTGTGTGTGTGTGTGTGTGTGTGTGTGTGTGTGTGTGTGTGTGTGTGTGTGTGTGTGTGCGCGCGCGCGCGCGCGTGCACGCGCTGGTATGTAAATGTGTCAATTTATCCGAATTAGGCAAGTATGCTTCAAACTGAGTGTAGCATAGGAGCAAGAGTACTGTAAGTAATGCTAAGTAATTAACAATCTTAGTAATGCTAAGTAATTAACAATCTAATATTAAAGGATCGAACATCAAAGGTAAATGCCCACTGGGCTGTGTAACAAACATTTACAAATTTGAGGAAAGAAAAGAGTAGTCATTCAAAATCTTGGACACAGATGACGGACTGGATCTGTCAGATAAACTACAAATGCCCGACTTACGATATAATTCCCTTGCTCTTGGACAATTGATTAATAGATGTCCTACTCCAAGTGTTCTCCACACATACATCTAATGTTTTTATAGAACTTTGTACGAAGGGAATTTAACCACATTCTGTGCAGTAAACTTCTCATCTCCCTAGACAGAGAAGCAAGGCGATTGTTTGACAAGGCTTTTGAGTTGATTTTGCCACCAAATTTAACACACACCTCTGATAATACTGAGTATCTGAGCTCATTACCAAGTCTCTGAAGCTTTCATCCAATGTTTTGTTTAGAAGAATATTGCATTCTGTTAAATCCAAAGGAATATTAAGGGGAATTGAACCCTCGACATTTCGAGCTGCCTTTCTTGCAGCCTGATCGACTCTCTCATTTGCTGAAATGCCACAATGAGAGGGGACCCAGCAAAAACTAACTGATGTGCCTTTATCGGATAAGAGATGTATAACATGATTTATTTCTGTTTTTATCTCCAAACGGATTTTTGAATTTGAAGACCGGATTGCTTCAAGAGCAGATCTAGAATCAGCACATACTAGTACGTGATGGACATTTAGATGGAAATGAAGAATATGATTTAAGGAAATTAAGATGGCGGCTAGTTCGGCACTGAAAATCGAAAAATTTCTGCCAAGATGGTACATTTTCTCCACATTTAAGTCAGGTATTACAAAAGCTGCCCCTGTCCTACTGTCTTCTAGCACTGAGCCGTCTGTGAAAATTTTTAGGTGGTTCTTGTACTGATTTTCCAGGTGTAAGCATACGGAAATTTTTAGTATTTTTTTGACAAATCTGAGTGAATCGTATCAAAGGAGGCCTTTGTTTGTTCCCACCTTGGTACTGGTGAAAAGGATGGTTTAACAGCGATTTCATTTCTATTTATGTTGGAATCTCTGATAAGGTGAGAAGTATACGAGTAGATCGATTTTGTAGATTGTATTCCTCTGGCTATTTTCCAAAATCTTTTTCAGAATTTAAACAAACTTCTTTTGCAGAAATTTTTCTGTGTAAAACTCTTCAGAATGAACTTTCGACGCAGCTACTTTTCGAACCTCGATGAGAGAGGTAGCACACCAATCTCTTTGTATGTTCCTAAGTTGGATGTATGTATGGGAACACCAAGAGCGAGTTTGTAAGCCTTGCAATCAATGCTCTGCAATTTATTCAACAGATGTTGTGGCGCGCTGAAAAATACTTCCTGAGCATAGGTTAACCTAGATCACACAGGAGCGGTTGATAAAGGTATTAAAGTCGAAGCATCCTGGCCCCATGGTTGCTTTGTTTATAATCTTAAGAAAGTTTAAACTTTTCTGTGCTTTATTTAATATGTAGTCAATATGCTGGTTCCATGACAGTTTTGAAGTTAAGATTACACCTAGGAATTTGACAGATTTAACATATTTTATTTCAATCCCATCTAAAGTAAAAACCGGGAGCTTTTCTGGGTCATACCCTGAATTGAAAAGCATTATATGTGTTTTTTTTAATGAAAGTGCAAGCCCGTTTTCTTGCAAAAATACATTTATTTTATTGAGTTCTCACTGGTATAAAGCTTTTATGTAGTTCTGCGACCTCGAAGAGGTTATTCGTTTCATGGTTACTCTCATCCAGGGGCATATATCATCAGCAAATTGGGCTAACTCTGTGCCTTTCGATAAGCCTTTTGGTAAATCTGCCATTAAAATATTGAACAAGATAGGAGATATTACTGAACCTTGTGGCAGTCCCATTTGTAATGTTCTCAGATTAGAATAAGTATGTTCTATTCTTGTTTGAATTGATCTATTTTCTAAGAATTCTTGAACATAATTATACATGTTACCGTTAATTCCAACATTTTTTAAAATTTGTATAATAGTCTACTATGCCACACTTGATCATAAGCTTTTTTAAACGTCAAAGAATGTAGCTAGGATGTTTTTTCGTCTTGCAAATTGTTGTTTCACTTGAGTTGTAAGTTTGACTAGGTGTTCTACTGTGGATCTGCCAGTTTGAAATCCAGCTTGGTTAATCGGTATGACATCATGCTTCTTACAGTAATAAGATAATCTATTTAGTACGATTCATTCCATTAATTTACAGGTATGGGATGTTAAGGCAATTGGACGGTAAGTGTTTATATCAATGCGAGGTTTTCTATGTTTATAAATAGGAACGATAATGGAATGTTTCCACAATTGAGGTATTTTACCATCATTCCAACATTTTTGAAAAAACAGATGGAGGAACTGCACAGCGTTGGCTGGTAGGTGGCGTAGCATTTCATTCGAAATACCGTCAAGGCCGACTGAAGTTTTCTTGCTGCCTAATTTACTAAGACATTCTTGAACTTCTTGTAGTGTTATAGGAGCGTTTAGGTAGTGGTTATTCCCAGGGTCAGGGTCTTACTACTACTTATATAATGTTTACCCTCTTGTTCCCGATATGATCTATTTTTTTGCTGACAAACTATTCATGCTGCTGTTTTTTGGCAAACATGTCAACAAAAACTTCAGCTTTATCAGAATTTGAAGGGAAATTAGATGTACCGAGTTTGATAGAGTATCGTGGAAGTTGGATTCCATTTTTGATTATTTTAAATTTTTTCCATACTTTTTGCAAGTCTTTGAAATTTGATACTTCATGTTTGCAAAAAGATGACCAGTATTGTCGCTTTGCCCTGTGCTATAATTCTATTCATTCAATTTATTTTTTCTTTTTTTTTTCAAGAAGATTTTCAGCGCACTTATTTCGTTTGTATGCTTTCAACTTTAACTTTTTCTCTTTTTTTTTTGCCTCCTCACAAGCTTCATTCCACCAGACATTGCCCAAATGCTTTTTAGAATCCATAGATTTTATCCTTGGAATTGACTGATTTGTGGCAGTCAGCAAAGCGTTTTGAAAGAAATAATATAGCTTATCAACATCTTGGTGGTAGCGTCATCACAGTTTATTTTGAAACGTTCTTAATAATTCTGAAAACGTATTCCAGTTGGCGAGCTTACAGTTAATTTCTGGAACTTTTTCTGGAGTCTGATCAGTTGGTTCAGATCTTGCACTTTCAAAATTGATGATTATAGGTATGTGATCTATGGGCTGTTCAATGTGTCGTCAAGGGTATTCCAATCACATATAGTAGCTAGATCTGGAGGGACTAACGTTAGATCTATAGCGCTTGGTTTGTGTTTTAGGATTGTCGGGGATGCGCGTTATTCTGCCATCATTCAACAGATAAAGAGATGAGTCCACCAGGTTCTCAATGAATCAGTTGTTTGTTACTAATTGGCAGTCTTTTTTCCCAAAAAGGAGAATGAGCATTAAAATCTCCAGTGATTAGAAATTTGCTGTTTTCATCTGTCCGCAAGGTACGAAGCCATTCGGCATTTGCATCATGGGGCCCTTGCGGCAGATAAACTGACACAATCGTTAATGTGTCTGAGCCAACCTGGACTTTAATAGCGCAAGAATGTGACCCTGGAATGTCTGGTGGAACAGGACTAATACACGGCATGTACTTTACGCCCTCTTCAATATAAATAGCTACATTGACTTTCTCGTTGGTTTCCACTTTTTGGATGACTGGAGGATAGTAATAATGACAAAGCTTGGGCAATTTATCTTTTTGTACATTCAGTGATTGCAAGGCCAACACATTGTATTTTTCATGTACGAGATGTTGCACTAACTGGTCATGGCTAATTGAGATGGATCTACTGTTCCATTGGAACACTTTAAAACCTTTGTCCAAAGACATGGGTCCCCAAGAAGAAAAATAAATGAGACAAGACAATCGAAATAAAAGAAAATTACTAAATTTAAAATGATAGTGTGATAATACTAAATTATACTAAGCTAATTTTCCACATGCAGTTATTTTGTGTATGACTGAAGGAAAATGTTCGATACAACTGGTTATTTACAGTTACAGTACACACAAGTGGCGGTTGAACTGTCAAAATGCTGAGTGCTGGAGTTTCACAAAGTGTGTCCAGTAAGCGATTTTACCAGTCATACAGTGAACTGTACATGATCATCCACGGTCCGAAGGTGTGACGCGGATCTGCTGTGAAGGACTGGTAGGCCCTGGGTGGACGGGACGGTGGATGTCGAGCGACCTTCCGTGGTCTCTGCCAGAAGACGTCCCTGATGTGTCACTCGATGTTCTTTGCGATGACACTGGCCCCTCAGTACGTGGGATGGAGGCTGTCCTTGAGGTTCCAAGAGTTGACCAGGAGGTTGCAATGGCTCACGAAGGAGATGTTCTTGTCATCACTTAATTCCAAAATTAGGGGGGCGCTGAATAATTCTCCCTTGATATTTAATTTGGATTCCCTGACTGGAGCCATTTTGCTGATTATGACTTTCAGGTCAGGGTACTGTTTAGTAATGTTCTGGATACAGTTGGCAAACGACTGGCTGCATTCCATGGGAGTTCTGCCTTTGACATCGTTCACAGCACAGTGAATAACTACCGCATCCAGTAGTTGTCTTGCTGATTGGTGAGCAGACTCAAAGGAGGGCTGAAGATCTCTTTGATCATGTTAGCTTTTTTTGACACTGCTCTAAATCCATAGGAATGACCAAGCCTGTCGTTATTCACTTTGTTTGTCACTGAGTCATGGAGAAACACAACTTTGGGAAGGTCAGGGTGTGAGATTTCCTTTTTCTGTTCCGAAGGTGTTCGATTGTGTGTGTTTTTAGCATCAGACGTCTTGACGTTGTTTTTGTCCTTAAGTCACAGTTTTTTTTTTTTTTTTCACATTTTTGTTCTTTTCTTCTAACTTTCTGCCGCCTACATTTTGTTTTGGGCGTTCAGGCTTTTCTGTCCCCGAGTTGTGCTGAGGGACGACCTTGGGCAGTGTAGACGGTTGTGGCGATGGTGGTCCACAGTGTACTGCTTCAGCATAGGAGCTGTAAGTCAGCGTCTCTGTCTGGGTCCCGGCATTGTCCACCTTCATTAGCTTGCTGGAAAAGTGAGTTTTGAGTATATCGGACTGTACCTGAACGGTTGGTTCCAATTTTGCAACCCGATCGCACAGAGTAGTAATAATTTCTTGTAATATTTCACTGTTGCTGGTTGTTTCTCCTGTAAAGTTGTCATGTCTCTTCGGACAAAATCCGGATCGAAGGATTTGTCCACCGGCAACCAAACGGTTTTCTCCGACTGGCAATCTTGATTTATTTTTTCCAGCCAACTTGCCTTTTTGTAGGTCGCTTTGACTTAGTTTCGCAGCGGAAACTAATGAACTGCCTGCCTCAGCTCTGCTTCTGGTCAACATGGCCATTTTCTGTCCACTATTCTGCGAAAGACTCCACATGCTTCTGGTCTAGTTGGTGGCGGTAGCCGCCATTTTTGTGTGTGTCATGTGTTTGTGTGTGTGTGTGTGTGTGTGTGTGTGTGTGTGTGTGTGTGTGTGTGTGTGTGTGCGTGTGTGCATATGCATGTATGTGTGTGTTTTGTGTGTGTGTGTGTGTGTGTGCACTGCTGGTTTGATGTTTTGGGGGCGAGAGTGCGGAAGAAGAATACTTGCCCGAAGTTGGAAATACACAGGGCAGGAAGGGGGAAGGAAAGTGGCACTTTTCTTCTTTTTACCAAAATCACATTTGTTTTTCAACTGAATTAAAACCATCCAATTTACAGAATTTTCAATTTCCATACCTTTAAACCATTTCTAATGGTCTTGACTGGCCTGTTTCTGGGTAGTGTTTTTGATGTCTCCATTGAAACCTCTGCCCCATCACTCCAGATCTGCCACTGAGGAATGACCACACTGATGGTCTATTCCACTTCAGGCACTCACCTTTTTAAAGACAAAGGGAGCCACGATGTTCTTTGCCTTCATCTCCCACATACTGGTTGGACACTATCTTCAGAACGTTCTTTGCTCTGAAAGAAAAAAAAAAAAAGATGGCACGCTGTGAATCAAATATACAGAAATCGGATCAGAAATTAAGGGAGGAAAGGAAGAGGTGAGAGGTGGGCGGGTGGGGGATGGCAGAAGGGTTGGGGGAAGAAAAATATTTGGGAGACGGTGGACATCGAATATGGCAAAGGAGTTGGAGGGAGGTGGAAGGTAAACATCTGGAACATTGTGAACATGGGGTACAACAATGTGTAAGTGAGGGGAAGAAAAGGGGGAGGGGTAAGGGGCTGGGGGTGGAAGGAGGGTGGATGGGGAGGGAGGATATTTGGCACAGTGGACACAAAATATGGTGTGTGTGTGTGTGTGTGTGTGTGTGTGTGTGTGTGTGTGTGTGTGTATGTGTATGGTGTGTGTGTGTGTGTGTGTGTGTGTGTGTGTGTGTGTAGAACTTGGCAGGGGGGGGGGGGGGGGGGGGGGGGGGGGGGGGGTAGGGGGAAGTGAGTCAACATCTGGAACACAACGGACACAAAATACAGCGGTGGGAATAGGTGAAAGATTTGGAACACTGTGAAAACACAAGATGGCTGGGGCAGGTGCAGAGTTAAGGGGGGTAGAGATAAATATTTAGAATGCTGGGGATGTCTCCTTGTCTGTTCTGTATGCTCTGTGTTGTCGTTTCTGCTGGGCGATTCTGTGCCATAACAGCATTCATTTAGGAGTTATGTGCATATATTTATTTTGTCATGAGAGCAAGAGTTACCCCACTTTGTTCTTTATCGTTTACTTTTCCCTGCCTCATTTAAGATTTCCTGTTGAACACAGAATTCAGCAGGAAGAGAGTGGAGGAGGAGTGGGGTGGTGGGGGTAAATATTGGAACCTATTGGAAACAGACTACAGTAGAAGGGATAGGGCAAATATTTGGAATTATGTGGACACAAAATACTGTGGAGAGGGAGAGAAGAGTAAATACTTGGAACGCAGACAAACTGTGTAATGACTGGGAAAAGAGTAAATATTAAAAACAAAATAGGGAGCAATCAGTTTAAAATAACTTTGATTTTTTCATATTTATCACATAATTTACAATTATATAACATATTACCAACCGCCGTGGCGAAGTAGTTAGTGTTGCGAACTCCTGGCTGGGAGGTTGTGGGTTTGATTCCATCAGAGTCATGTGGGATTTTTCTTCCCTGACTGGCTCCTACCCAGAGTTGAGTTTGTTACGGGCTCAGTTGGGAAGACTGGGACCACACAGTCAAGTTTCACCCACTTCATGAATGCATCTCTGAGAGTGTTGTTCGAATTTCATGACTAACACTACAGGTGTCTGTATCTCTTGGGCCATGGTTGACGCCAGGATATATTATGAAAGGAAGCGTAGAGTACTACCCTGTCATGCAGTCTCAGACCGGAATGGAAATCTGTAGCATCATCTTCATCATCCTCATTCTCACTGATCAGCTTACATGGTGACCTCATTTTTGACGTCCTCTCCATGTCTGTGGCCGTGGTTTATTCTGTCAGGGTCACTGGTATCAGAGAGTCCAGGGGGGCTATCGTTGGACAAACGTGGTGGTGCCCTACGGAGGGAGAGCTCACTCATGCCGGTTTCGCGACTAAGCAATTATTGTCATCAGTAGGGGGCTTAGTAGGTGAATTCTGCGTATGTTGATCAGAATAGGCGCTACTGAACACCACTGAGGTGACTCAGCAGCAGTGCAGTGTCTCCTCTGGTGGGTTGCATCTTGACGACTTGATATCAACTGCTCCCTGTGGATTGCCAGTGCCAGGGCTGTGGCAGGACTGACCAGGTTGTGGCTGTGGACGGGGTGTCGGAATGAGCGGTGTGGGTGCAATGCCACTGAGATGGCATCAAAGAAGGACAGCCAAAAAAACAAAAACAAAAAACAACCAAAAAAAAAAAAACATATTCACTGAAATACTTTCAAAACTAGTTTTTTTAATATATCAATCTTCAATTGTGGAAGTCAAGCAATTTATGCCAAACATAAATGACCCTACGTGTGCTCTGTGTAAAGTTTCTTTTTTTAATATACTTTTTTTCTGAGAAATATTTTCTGACACTTCATCTGAAAATTGTGACATTTTTTATTTGCAGAGTTTAACTGCTTATCTGAGGTGAAGTATGAAATGCCACTATTCAATGAAATATTGATTACATGGATAGATTGTAAGAAAAATATTTTTCCCCTGAACTCTGCATGTGTGTGTGTGTGTGTGTGTGTGTGTGTGTGTGTGTGTGTGTGTGTGTGTGTGTGTATGTGTGTGTGTGTGTGTGTGTGTGTGTGTGTGTGTGTGTGTGTGTGTGTGTGTGTGTGTGTGTGTGTGTGTGTGTGTGTGTGTGTGTTGTTGTTGTTCTTCTTCTTCATTTAACGTCTTCCCACTTAAAGAGAGTGTGTGTGTGTGTGTGTGTGTGTGTGTGTGTGTGTGTGTGTGTGTGTGGTGTGTGTGTGTGTGTGTGTGTGTGTGTGTGTGTGTGTGTGTGTGTGTGTGTGTAATTTCTTTCTGTGTATGAGGGGTTGTTGAAAGTTAAAGATAAATTCCTACTGGACTTCGTGATAAATATGGGCATAACGAACAAAGCAAAGCATAATTATTCAAAATTTTTGGTAAAGTCAGTGGAGTCGATCTATTATGTGAAACATTAGAATCAGCCTTGAGCACTGTATTCTTTACTCTTGGACAGTCTAGTAATAGGTGACGTACACTAAGAGTTTCCCGACACATACATGTAACATTTTTACTGTATTTGGTTTGAAGTGAATTTAAACGCATCCTATGAATTAAAGTTACTACCTCTCTCGATGTCGTATTTTCAAATTTGTCTAACTGAGTCTTGGGGTGGATGTCGGGATTTGGTTGTATACAGTTGTGATAATATTGGCCATCTGTGTCTTCCAATAATCTCTTGAAACTGTTAAAGGATGCTCTAGTAATTAAAGTATAACATTCTGATAGGTCTAGCGGAATGTTCAGAGTAGTCGTTCCTTCAATATTGCGAGCTGCTCTTCAAGCAGCTTGATCAACTTTCTCATTTGTTGAAATTCCACAATGAGAGGGGCACCCAACAGAAAGTCACATTTATTCTTTTCACTGATAGGAGATGTGTCACGTAATTAATTTCTGTAATAGTCTCACAGCAGATCTTTGGATTTAAAGACTGTAAGGCAGAAAGGGCTGACTTTGAGTCACTGCACAGTAAAAGTGGACAATTTCTCTATGGAAGAATTTAAAGCATACTTTAGGGACATTAAAATAGCAACTAATTCTGCAGTAAATATTGATAAGTGTTTACAAGATAATATAATTCCTCCACTTTAATTTTGGTATTATAAAAGCTGCTCCTGTTCTTTGGTCATCTAACACTGAGCCATCTGTAAAAATTTGAAGATGGTCCTTATATTGATTTTCAATATGAGAATTTACATGATTTTTTAAGAGATATGGTGGATCGTTTTTGTTCAGTTTAGTATAGTTTGTGTCATGATTTGCTTTGGTTTGTTCCCATTTGGGAATTGGTGGAAAGGACGGATTGCCAGCTATTTTACTTTGGTTAATGTTGGCGTTTTTGAGAAGAGTAGATGCGTATGATTGAATACATTTTGCTGATTTTATGTCTTTTGCTCTTTAGCAAAATCTGTATCTGAATTTAGAGATACTTCATTTGTGCAGAAACTCTTTTGTGAAAGGTTCTTTAAAACAAATTTGGTGGAGGACACTTTTCGAAACTCGTTCAAAGGCAAAATTCAAATTTCATAGTAAGTCCCAATATTGCAGATATGTGTGGGAACTCCAAGAGCAAGTTTATATGCTTTGCAGTCTACACTTTGTAACTTATTGAGTAGATGCTGTGGAGCGCTGAAGAAGACTTCTTGAGCATAAATCAATCTAGACCGCACATGTGCAGAAGACAGCAGTGTTAAACTCTCTTTATCTTGTCCCCATTTTTGTTTGCCTATGATCTTCAGAAACTTTTAACTTTTTCTTGCTTTATTCAAAATATATTCAATATGTTGGTTCCATGAAAGTTTTGATGTTAAATATACTCCTAAGAATTTAACAGATTTGATGTATTGTAAGACCGATCCATTCAGGGTAAATTGTGGAAGTTTGTCTGGGTCATGTCCAGAGTTAAAAAGCATTAGATTTGTTTTTTCTGACGACAGTGTCAATCTATTTTCATGTAGGAAACTACTGATATTGTTTAATTCATGTTGATATTTGATCTTTATGTAATTAAAGAAATCTTCATGAGGTTTTTCTTTTCATAGTCACTTTCATCCACAGACATATGTCATCAGCAAACTGTACTAAAACTACGTCTTTGGATAAGCCTTTGGTTATGTCTGCAACTAGGATATTAAACAGGATTGGAGATAATACTGATCCTTGTGGAAGACCCATTTCCAGTGTTCTAGAGGTGGAATATGTATGCTCTATTCTTGTTTGAATAACTCTGCTTTGAAGGAAAACTTTGATATAATCATACATGGTTCCATTTATTCCGATAGTTTTCAGTTTATGCAAAAGTCGTTTATGCCATACTTGTTCGTACACTTACCTTATGTCAAAGAAAGTTGCCAAGATGTTTTTACATCTTGCGAATTGCTGTTTGACATGTGTTGTGAGTTTTACTGGATATTCTGTTGTTGCTGATCTGCCTTTCTGGAAACCAGCTTGATTTATAAGGACAATTTGATGTTTGTGTTACAAAAATAAAGTAATCTGTGTGTGTGTGTGTGTGTGTGTGTGTGTGTGCGTGCGTGTGTGTGTGTGTGTGTGTGTGTGTGCGTGCGTGTGTGTGTGTGTGGTGTGTGTGAGTGGTGAGTGAGTGAGTATGTGTGTGTATGTATGTATATGTGTGTGTGTGTGTGTGTGTGTGTGTGTGGCGTGCATGTGTGCGTGCGTGCGCGCGTGTGTGTGTGTGTGTGTGTGTGTGTGTGTGTGTGTGTGTGTTGTGTGTGTGTGTGTGTGTGTGTGTGTGTGTGTGTGTGTGTGTGTGTGTGTGTGTGTGTGTGTGTGTGTGTGTGTGTGTGTGTGTGTGTGTGTGTGTGTATGAGTGTGTGTATGTGTACATATGTATGCATGCTTGCGTGCCTACATGTGTGCATGTGCCCTAATACATTCCCCACACACTGATGTCACCGTCACCGTCAGAGTTTCTTACTTGGAAAGCAAGCCCGGTTCATGCTCCTCAATCCTATCCACATTCTTCATGGGAAACTGAAACAGGAAGGAAACAGGCAGTCATCACCACCATGACAATTGATGCAATCACACAATGCCCTACTAAAGTAGCGGCGATTGTTTGGTGAAGCATGATCTGTATACATACAGCATCTGACGGCCTGTCCAAATACTGAGCAGGAAAAAGGGTGAAAAAACCTCTAATGGAAGATGGAAAAGCACATCAGAGAGGGAGGGAGGGATGGAGAGGGGAGAGGAGAACAAGGAAGGGGGACAGGGAGGGTAGGTGAGAAAGCAGGGAAGAGGGGTTTAAGCATGAGTCATCTCTTGGCTGAGTGGGGGGAGGGGGGGAAACAAAATCTTCAAAAGACAGTGGGGGAAGAAGCGACAAAGATAATTATACATGTATGTATGAAAGTTAGAGAAACTGAGACAGAGAGAGAGAGAGAGAGAAGTGAGGATGAAGAGAAAGAGACAGAGAGAGGGGCAGATAACAATGTATACACACACACACACACACACACACACACACACACACACACACACACACATATATATATATAATCTTTTTTTCATAGTATATATATTTATTCCTCTTTTTCTTTTACGTCATTTCAATCATACCTTACTGAATGGGTTTGAGGCCACAGTGGAGTTGGTAATGAACCGTGCAATGTTCTCCACCGTAAAGCACTACTGACTCTAATGAACACATCACTGCTGGAGTAAGTCAGAATGCTTACTCAGATTCTCATACTCTCCATTCTTTGACACTGGATTTGGGAGGGGGGGGGGGGGGCGGTTTTGTTTTGTGTTTTTGTTTGTAGGAAGGAAAACAGGTGTATTTTGGTGTGTGTGTGCGTTTTGTTTTGTTTTTTCTCTCCGATCATCATTTATATTTTCAACTTTTCAACAGAGCTTTACTTCCTATATGCACATGGTACATATGTACACTCATGAGCTTTACTTCCTATATGCACATGGTACATATGTACACTCATATGTACAAGTACACATGTATGCCATGCAGGCATGCAGTATGTCCTGGCTGATATTTCCTGTGCTTCCTGTCACAGTATCTCTAAACTTGGCATTTCATCGCATAATTTTCAAATTACTGAACAGAACCTGCCCTGGACTGCAGGCTTTCACAGCATTTTTGTAAAAACAAACAAACAAAACCAACTGTGACAGGCGATGGTCATATCACTTGTTGGGGTGGAAAGAGGCACAGTGAATGGGAAGGTCCATTGGTGTCATTGTGTGCAAAGAGAAAAAAAATCGGTGATCAATGACCAATCAATGAAATGGAGATTTCACTTACACATTTAAAAAAAAAGGAGAATGATTACCTTCCATAGCCCGAACTGAATGGTCATAACCATGAACATGTTCAATGGTTGTTTACCTCCTTTTTTTATGTCTACCAATCTCTGATTCCTGGTTTAAAACACACACACACACACACACACACACACACACAAGAAACAACAACAATAATGAAAAGGTAGTGAGGAGGGGTGAGGAGGGAGGGGGAAGAGAAGTGAAGGTAAGAGGAGGGGAATGTCTGAAACACCAGAAAGAAATGTCCTTTAAACATCTGCAAAACCATACACCTTAATTTAACACAAATTTGCCGACTGATTGAAGCAGCACATTGCTCTCAATATAAGCAAATGCAAAAACTAATGGACACTCACATTCATGCACATGCCCGTGCACTGGCTCACACACACACACACATACACACACACACACACACACACACACACACACACACACACACACACACACACACATGCGCACGCGCGCACACAGACACACACACAGTTTCCTTGTAAACAAATGTATTCAGGCTACAGTATACAGACCTTGATGATAGGCCACTGAATCTGTTTTGGAACAAAGACCACCGACTTGGAGCACACCTTCAAGTGTCCTTGCTGTTGCCTGTAGTAAGAAAATCTTAAAAAATAAACCATGCAATTAAACACACCAATAACAGATGCAGTGATAACATACTCATTAAAAACTCAATTTGTCCTACAAATATTCTCGTTATGAACTAGTAGTCCATGATTTCTTTTTCAAAGTTGGAATTAAAAAAAACCCAATGGATAATCATTCTTTGTTGTTGTTTTTCATACTATTTTCCTTCTTTTAAGTGAAAATGAGCATTCAAAGTACTTTTCTTTTCTCCTACCACTCTAAGAAATGGCCATCAACAACTTTTACCCTGTTCTGAATAGTTTCTTTCCTGTGAACACTTCAGGATGTTAAGCTGTTTTTGATGAAATCTGTACATATCAAAATATTCTCATACTGGTCTATCATCTTTTTCATAGTCCTTTTGACCATTTCTCGCAAATCTTTCCCAGTTTCTCCAACCTCACATACCTACACCACCTCCCCCCCTCCCCACTCCATTCCCCCCCCCCCCACACACACATTCCCTACTGCCTCCACTGCAAGATGTGTGTTTTGCCTCACGTTGTCAAAACATCCCCAAGACAAATGATAAAACAGACAGGTGGAACTAGTCAGCTGTCACAGTACAGGTTAGTGCAAACTAAAAAAAAAAAATCTTAAATAAATGTCAGCGAACCGCCCAGAGAAACATGGACAAATGAGTCACAAGACTTGTGACTCGGTTTGTCCACGTTTCTCTGGGCGGTTTGCTGACATTTATTTAAGATTTTTTTAGATTTCCGCCTGCAGTCGTTTCACTTTGCAACTAAAAACAAAAACAAAAAAAAAAAACAAGGCATACGGCTGCCTGGCTCCCAGTGTTGTGGAAGTCATGTTAGCTCCAGCTGTCTCTGCAGCATATTTTAGGTTTGACTCAAACAAATCTTAATGGATACCACACAGAGTTCCCAGTCAATCACTCCATTGCCAATGCAAATATTCAAGACTGGCTTGGAGATTGTTACTGGAATTTCCCCATTAAATCAAGTTTACAGGCAGGTGTAACTGTGTAGACACCTGATCCAGAGGCTGAGGTAGGGTAACTAAATTCATTTGCATTCACACAAACTAATAGACTGATCATGACAAAAACAAAATCCTAAAGGCAAAAACAAACAAACACCTCCACTAATGCAACATGACATCATCACGTGAGTAGCAGTCTTTTATCTTCACTCAGCACACAACCTACTGCCAATCAATTTTACATAAATGACTTGTGTTCAAAACTATAAAAACAAAGAAACAAACAAAACAAACAAAACCACCACCCAGCAACAAATAAACAAACAAAAAATGCTGGCTACAATCCTGGTGCCTCTTTACTACAATTTTGGTAG
>JADBJO010013914.1:32500-50171 GCA_016801955.1 Conus betulinus | reverse complement strand
ACCATGCTCCACGCTGCGCGGCATGAAATGACAATGTCTCATTTCAAATTGAGGGCAGAGGCAAACAAACACTCGTCATTCTGTTTACCAAGGGAAATGTCCCTTAACAGATGAATGGAAATACAAACAGAGCAGAGACCCACAGAAAGAGACAGCGGGTACAGCCAAGTGGACATTCATCTATCTTATCCATCGAATTTATTTGTGCCGACGCCATCAAGCCTGTTTTATACTGACAACAGCCAAGCCGCTTGTGTTGACATGCACTGTGTGATAACCGCCCCTCTCTCTCTCCATACAGCAGCCTGCACCAGATACACGGCACAACGACACCCAGCAAGACATTGACATGGGATGGTGTGACAAACAGTCTGTGACAGTTGCTTTCGATGAAGTCTCTCATAAGATCTTTGGATTTGGTGTCGGTCAAACCAGGTATTACTCAAGGCTGTGTTGACGAGTTGTGTGCAGTGACCTCTGAAGAGGACAGGCCACCGCTGACTGAAAAGACCAGTACACGGAACAGGCCACCGCTGACTGAAAAGACCAGTACACTAGACAGGCCACCGCTGACTGAAAAGACCAGTACACTAGACACAGGCCACCGCTGACTGAAAAGACCAGTACACTAGACAGGCCACCGCTGACTGAAAAGACCAGTACACGGGACAGGCCACCGCTGACTGAAAAGACCAGTACACTAGACAGGCCACCGCTGACTGAAAAGACCAGTGCACTAGACAGGCCACCGCTGACTGAAAAAAGACCAGTACACAATGCAGGACTGAAGATGCAGCAACCGGAAAGAATTATGGATTTCTAGGAAGGAAGAAATGACTCGAAAGCTGTTTGTCGGGTGAATGATGCACAGATTGCTCCTTCAGACAAGGTGACGATCAGTGACACACTGGCATGTTTACATGGCATGACAACAGACCCGGATAGTTCTCACTTCACTGACAGAGGAGACGTGAAACTCACCTCCAACAACAGCGTAGCTGTCAGCGACGGAAATAGTGATAATCCTGTTGATGATCGCATTGATAGCGACATCGGTGTTCAGTTAGAAACTCTTTCTGTGTCATGGTTTCCTCATCGCGATGTTTTTGTGCCATGAATTATCTGTTTATTCTTTGACATTTATTTCATGATCAGCTCCTGTCTCCAGCGTGGTCATTCTCTGAGAATGGGCTTTGTAAGCTTATCTCAATGAATCATTCATTCTCTTTCTGTCTCCCTCCCTCTTCCCTGCCCCCCTCCCTCCCTGCTCTCTCTCTCTCTCTCTCTCTCTCTCTCTCTCTCTCTCTCTCTCTCTCTCTCTCTCTCTCTCTCTCTCGTTCTCAAGAACACATAGACAAACCCATCCTTTTCCTTTCCTGCTCACCGACGACAAAAACGGAAATATGCACTATCCGTTCCCCTACCTCGTTCAACAGATCAGAGCATGTTTATTGGTGTCCATCTGACATCGCCATACATCACACTAAAATAAAGGTCCTACATCGCCATACATCAGACTAAAATAAAGGTCCTACATCGCCATACATCACACTAAAATAAAGGTCCTACATCGCCATACATCACACTAAAATAAAGGTCTTACATCGCCATACATCAGACTAAAATAAAGGTTCTACATCGCCATACATCAGACTAACATCATAGGTCTTAAATCGCCATACATAAAAACGGTCACACACGTACTTTTCTCATCCCTAACTGATTTATTTGTACCATAGTGTTCAAGTACTTCGGATGTTCGAATGATCCCGGGAGTCTTTTAGCCAGGGTACGACAACAACGACAACAACAACATCGCCATGCATCGAATAAAATCACAAGCCTTGCATCGACATACATCGGTCTAAATTCATGAATCTTACATCGTCATATATCGGATTAAAATAATAGATCTTACATCGTCAAATATCAGCTTAAAATCATAGGTCTTACATCGTCATCAGATTAAAATCATAGGTTTTACATCGTCAAATGTCAGATACGTACACATCAGACTGAAATCTTGTCTTGCATTGCCATGCATCAGACTAAACACATTGATCTAATTTTGCCATGCATCAGACTAAACACATTGATCTAATTTTGCCATGCGTCAAACTGAACACATTGATCTAATTTGCCATGCATCTGACTAAACACATTGATTTAATTTTGCCATGCATCTGACTAAACACATTGATCTAATTTTGCCATACATCAGACTAAACACATTGATTAATTTTGCCATGCATCTGACTAAACACATTGATCTAATTTTGCCATGCATCTGACTAAACACATTGATCTAATTTTGCCATACATCTGACTAAACACATTGATCTAATTTTGCCATACATCAGACTAAACACATTGATCTAATTTTGCCATGCATCAGACTAAACACATTGATCTAATTTTGCCATGCATCTGACTAAACACATTGATCTAATTTTGCCATGCATCTGACTAAACACATTGATCTAATTTTGCCATGCATCTGACTAAACACATTGATCTAATTTTGCCATGCATCTGACTAAACACATTGATCTAATTTTGCCATGCATCTGACTAAACACATTGATCTAATTTTGCCATGCATCAAGACTAAACACATTGATCTAATTTCGCCATGCATCAGACTAAACACACTGATCTAATTTCGCCATGCATCTGACTAAACACACTGATCTAATTTCGCCATGCATCAGACTAAACACACTGATCTAATTTCGCCATGCATCTGACTAAACACACTGATGTAATTTCGCCATGCATCTGACTAAACACACTGATCTAATTTCGCCATGCATCTGACTAAACACATTGATGTAATTTCGCCATGCATCTGACTAAAACACATTGATGTAATTTCGCCATGCATCTGACTAAACACATTGATGTAATTTCGCCATGCATCTGACTAAACACACTGATGTAATTTCGCCATGCATCTGACTAAACACACTGATCTAATTTCGCCATGCATCTGACTAAACACATTGATCTAATTTCGCCATACATCAGACTAAACACATTGATCTAATTTCGCCATGCATCAGACTGAATTCACCACATCGCCGCAATCAGACTGAATTCAAAGATTGTGTACAAGGCTGGTGCGGAACTCCCCCAAATAGTCAAAAACCTTGTTGATGGATGGGATGGAAAACGTTTTTTTTTTTTTTTTTTTTTTCTCGTCAACGCTGCAGTCTGTATGTGCCACAACTTGGAGAATGCTCATTGCTTTCTGACAAGAAGTTTTCCAGTACTGATCTTTGAAGTTTTGATGGAAGATAACACACAACAAAAAAAAAAAAAAAATGTGGTGGCTTCCTCACAGCCAGAATGGTGGATTCATACAGACGAATTTCAGGATCAACAAAGTATTGAAAGTTTTAAAAGTGGATACATTGAGTTTGGGTAAGCTGGAAGGGCAAACCCATTTTTCTTGGCCTACTGTCAGATCTGATACACGCAAAAATAGAGTCAATATTATACCCCAGCATGGGTGGTTCCAACTATGAAGAGTGCAAATTCGTCAACAAAAGGAGAGGACTCAGAACGTTGGTTTGCAGAGTGACAATATCATTAATTTTGATGCTGATTCTGAAGAGAGCAGAAGGAAGCATCTCCCCCGGGATACAACCAGTTCTTGTCCGTGGATGTCAGACACCGTGGCGACAACACAGACTTAAAACTGCAGATCATTAAAAAAAAAAAAACAACAACAAAACAAACGTTTTAATAAAGAGAAGGGAATTGTCTCAAAAACCTGGATTATGAAGATCCGTGAGAATTCCAGAGTTCAAGTAGTGTCAAGCGGGCCGCCGTGCCATGTACAGTGTGTGCCGGTCGTCGCGTGAAATCTGGGAACCTGATATCTGGGAAGGCTCCCTAGAGATCACAGAGTTTTTGGGAACGCCTTCCCAAAATGTACTGTGATATCTGGGAAGGCCGTGATATCTCGGAACGTGGTCTTTCAGAGCTCATAAGGGCAGAAAGAAGACGAAAAAGAATGGATTTTCGAGATAAAGCAGGAAAACGATTTAGGTGCAGTTGAGATCTTTGTCTTGTCATTTCATTGGTTTGCCCAAGCCACAGATGTGTGCCACTATGTTGTGCCCAAGCCGCATATGTGTGCCAGCATGGTTTGCCCAAGCCACGGATGTGTGCCACTATGTTGTGCCCAAGCCACAGATGTGTGCTGCCATGTTGTGTCCAAGCCATAGATGTGTTGGCATGGTTTGCCTAAGCCACAGATGTGTGTTGGTATGGTTTGCCTAAGCCACAGATGTGTGTTGGTATGGTTTGCCTTAGCCACAGATGTGTGTTGGCATGGTCTTCCCAAGCCACAGATGTGTGTCGGCATGGTTTGCCCAGTCTAAGCCACAGATGTGTTGGCATGGTTTGCCCAAGCGACAGATGTGTGCCGCTATATTGTGTCTAAGCCACAGATGTGTTGGCATGGTTTGCCCAAGCGACAGATGTGTGCCGCTATATTGTGTCTAAGCCACAGATGTGTTGGCATGGTTTGCCCAAGCGACAGATGTGTGCTGCTATAATGGCCCAAGCCACAGATGTGTGCCGCCATGTTGAGCCCAAGCCACAGATGTGTGCCTCCATGTTGTGCCCAAGCCACAGATGTGTACCGCATGTTGTGCCTTAACCACAGATGTGTGCGGTAATGGTTTGCCCAAGCTACAGATGTGTGTTGGCATGGTTCGCCCAAGCTACAGATGTATGTTGGCATGGTTTGCCCAAGCCACAGATGTGTGCCGCCATGTTGAGCCCAAGCCACAGATGTGTGCCTCCATGTTGTGCCTTAACCACAGATGTGTGCGGTCATGGTTTGCCCAAGCTACAGATGTGTGTTGGCATGGTTTGCCCAAGCTACAGATGTGTGTTGGCATGGTTTGCCCAAGCCACAGATGTGTGCCGGAATGTTTTGCCCAATCCACCTGCTCCCTTTGTAACCCTGCCTATGCACATCGATATTATGGGGCACTAAACGCTTCCAACACGACCTCTTCTAACTGCACAAGAAACAGAAGGACGCACGCAAAACATAGAAACAAATGTTCATCCATCCAGTCACTTTCGCTGGAGAAGCAGAAGGCAGAGGGGATACCTTTGGAAACAGAACATGTCATAGGCATAATAACCATTGTCATGGTGAAAACGTCCTTTTGTTTTGACAGCAACGTGAACTACTGAAGAAGTGAAAATCATTATACCTCACATTTTATCATGACTTATTTTCTGGCTGTTTGGACAAATAAAGCGGTCAAGCATGATCGCCATGAAAACGGTAATTATAACATGGTAACATAGTTGCGCAGTCATTTCATGGCGAGGTCTCTAAACGAAGGTTTTGCAAAAGCCTGTCTCAGAAGGCCGGATACCGCCAGTCTCTGCCGTAGTGACCTGTTTTCACTGCTTACAGCTTCAGCCGATCTTTTTTTTTTTTTTTTTTTTTTTTTTTTAATCCTTATCCTGTGCCTTTTGTGTACCTCGTATGCATGCAGATTAGGGAACACTTCTTTTTCTTTCTTTCTATTTTTAAGTGTGTCACTTGCTCCTCTTCATAGGCAGGATTTTTTTTAACATTTCCTTTTTTTGCATTAGTTTTCTTTTCTTAAATGGTTCAGTTTATCCTGCACATAAAATCGTAGTAGTTAACGGGTGCCTTAGTGGTTTTGTTGTTGTTGTTGTTGTTGTTTTGTTGTTGTTGCTACTACTGCTCTACTGTATATAGGATTAGTAGCTGGCAGTGTTTGGGTTTTTCTCTGTGTTTTGACTGTGAGGGATTACTCTCGTCAGGGCTTTTGGTGACCCAGTGATTATGGATGTAGTAACTGTGTTTGAATACAATTGTCTGGATTGGTTTTAGCACACGAGTAGTTTCCCGTGCTTATGGTATTGCTCTTTTCTTGTATTTGTGGCGAACTCTCACGAAACAGAAACAGGAATTCAGGAACTCGTTTAAGCTACAGAAGATATGAGATGTGAATGTGTGTGTGTGTGTGTGTGTGTGTGTGTGTGTGTGTGTGTGTGTGTGTGTGTGTGTGTGTGTGTGAGAGAGAGAGAGAGAGAAGAGAGAGAGAGAGAGAGAGAGAGAGTTGTCGATAATTTTGTTTCATTGTTCTTAATACAAATGGACATTTTGTCTACCAGTGTGATGTGGAAACCAACCGTTTTTCGTTTATTGAGTTCTTATCCTTGAGCGTATGGTTGAAACTAATGTTTCCACCTATTTCCAGAGTTACTGGAGGACAATTGAACAATTGTTCTACAAAGTCGATTTCTTCTACATAATCAAAACTCTTGTCAGAATTCGTGACCTTTCAATTTTAACAGAAGAGTGTTTGTCAGATAAATATTATGGTTCACTCCCCACCGTAGTTTATGCCGTCTGACCAATTATGAAGCCTTTTCCAAGTGTTCATCAAACATCAGTGTCTATTCCAACATTGGATTTCCTAAGCCAGGAGTCCCTGCCATTGGGATCTACACTTGATTCCCCCACGTTTCTTCGCATTTCATGATTGCTTTTGGTTTTATGTGCAAGTGCTGAACTTGGCACTTGGTAGAATGATCCTCAACAAACGTTCCTTATGACATATCGTAAATAGCAAAGAGGTTGCCTAACTCTTGCTCCTATTGTGAGGCTGTCTCGTGCCTATAAATCCAAACGAATGTTGCCTACAGCACAATGCAGACACACGATACAAACAAAGGTACGCCCTCGATAAACGATGTTCCAAGTTTACCCATGTAGTATCCTGTGCCTGTCACATGCTCAGACAACAATGAAGAAGTCAACAAACATACGGCCTATTCCAGCCTTTTGATCTTTAGCATTGTTAAACGGGGAACACGCAGAAGAACAGAATGAAATACAGGCTATCTCAGTTTTGAATCACATGGAAGGAAAAGTAAGTGCGGCGCGAAAACTCACTAGAAACAAAAAAACCCAATCAGCGAGTGCACGCTCATAACTTCTACGAATGCTGCTTACGGCACCAAGTGCAGACACAAAAACGCAGGGAACAAACAATCTAAGAAAGAAAAAAAGCAAGCTTCAAGCTTGCCCATACCATGAGCCTGACACATGCATACAGCAACAACCGAAGAAATGCACAAACAGAAATTAACATTTAATGTAGACTGGCATAACCTTTTGATTGTAAACCTTGTCATACTGAACACACAGGAGAACAGAAACAACAACGAGTTAGGGGTCTGCCTCAGTTTTCTCTGATATGAAAAGAAAATCCTAGATGACGCAGGAAACAGTGAAGAGTAAAGGACTCACATGAAGGCTAACGCTTGCTCTCATTGTGAAGCAGTTTACACGCCCATAGGTCCGAACAAATAACACTACTATCACCAAATGGCTTTGCACAAAGGCCGATACAAAGCGCACTGACCAAAGGAGGAGGACAGAGGAGACAGCCCCGGAAAAAGGATGTTAAAAAGCTGTCCCATCTACCTGCGCCTGACACGCAACAGTGTGACGTGACGGACGTGGTTTTGTCCTCACTGCTGTTTTTAAGTATGGTGTGTGTGTGTGTGCGTGAAGAGGAGGAGGAGGAACGAGCCCAATAACTTTTGGAACCGATCCAGATCAAATGTATCGATACTGAACCTCGCGTGAATAACAAGTTTCTCCAGATTTGACGTCTCCAATGTTAGGTAAAATAATTGACGTGATTTCGGAAAAAAAAAATGTCGGCACTGGAGCTGACGGGACACGTGTAAAAAAAATCAATATTTTTGAGTCTCACCACGACGGCATAGTTTTGTGTTACCGTGTTGGCAAAATCAGGCTTTCCCATCACAAACGCAAGACTGTAGTAGATCTGTGTTACTTGGTTCGCCTGATTGTGAAACCAATCTAGAGCCGGAGGAGGGTCCTAGTTGCAGACTGGAGGTCTGGCTGGAAGGACGACCTAAGCAGCTGTACGTTTTTCGGGCGGCGAGGTATGGCCCGAACAGCAGAGAGAGTTGCTGATTGCTGTGGGAGCTTTGATGTTTCGCCCAGGGATGGCAGGAGACGTAGTCATCGTTCTCACGCGCGCGGTACTATGGTGTGACGACTTTTTGTAGTCATGTTATCCAAGGTCGACGGATATGATGTGTTTGGAATATTGAGAAAATTAACTTGGATTGGAGAACCTCAAGCCAACTAAAGATTAATCCAAGCTTTCAAGAAGCCAAGAATCTACAGCAGCGAGCTGAAGAGAAGGAAAATCGTTATCCTGTGTGCTTTGAAAGCCCGTTTGTGCTGAATGTATGAAACATTATACTGTGTAACTCAGATACTATTGGGGATTGTACTAAGCCTACATAAGTTTAGGAGTTTTGAAGTGAACTCCCTATTGTTGGGGAAAAAAATGAAAAGAATAATTTTGATAATGTTGATTAAAACTTTATTTTTGGGTGCCCACTAAAATTGTATTCGTTTGCAGAATGTGAGTGTGGTGAGGAAGAGAGTGTATGAGACAGGGGAAAAAACAGAGCACGCACAATCATACACACACCTAAATTAAACACAGGCAGTGCTATCAGAATCTCTTCTTTAATCTCCACGCTACCACCCTCCCTGTAACACACAGCAGCAACTGTATATTCATTTCATTCCTTTGTTATTGTCAGACTACAGTTTCCCTAAAGCAGCCACTCTCTTAGAGTGTTTTGAAAGTCGAATAACTTTTCTGCTGATTCTACCGGTACCCTTTTTTAAATGGTCCCCTCGCCCGCCTCCCCTCCCCCTTCCCCAATTCTTCATCGTTTGCAACGTGACGTTCTACAAGCTTACGATTTCAAATCGGTTTTATTTTAGTTAGGACAACAAAGATGCCAATTGGAATTTGTTTTTAAGCTGCAGACATTCAACGACAAACAAGCGATCCCTGCAGAGAAAAAAAAAACAACAACAAAAAAAAACTTACGTTGAGTTCGTAGGTCAAGGCAATGAGTGAGTGAAGACAAACGAAACAACGCAGTCCCAGTTCGTCACGTGGTCTGTCATCTGAGCCCGGCCCGTCAGTCCTGCAAAGACCAGCAGAGTTCCTGCCGCTGCTTGTCCGAGCCTGTTGTGAACACTAGGGGTCGGCCCGCCATCACACCTCGCTGCTTTTCCGTCCTGTGCCCTCGGTCCCCGGGCAATGCCTCGGAGGAGAACGGGCGTTTGGCAGTGACTGACCTGTCTCTGGGGGAGCGGTCCATAGAGGAGAGAATTCGATGTCTTAAAAGGCAGAAAATCCAGCGACAGTAATGGTACTGTAGTGACAACAGTAGCTTTCCTTTGAATATTATGCTTTCATGCGGAATGAACTATTTTCACCCATTTATGGATATAATTACCGTGTTTTAGTGAAAACAGCCTTTTTTTATTTTGAAGGAGGAGGGGAGGGAGGGTGGGGGGGGGGGGGGGGGGGGGGGCGGATTTTTTTTTTTTTTTTTTTTTTTTTTTGCTGACCATCCAGGCAAACCAAGAACACAAACAAAGTGATTGTCCTGCGGCTCGAATAGCCATCCATACTGTCCTGTTGGAATGCTGCTGTCTACAGTTCGTTCGAGATGGTCTTGAAAGTATCTCCCCCGTATGCCGTCTCCCTGATTCTCTCTTTGCTATTCTCGCTGTCTCTATCTCTGTCGTTCTATATCTTTCTCTCTCTCTCTCTCTCTCTCTCTCTCTCTCTCTCTGTCTCTCTCTCTCTCTCTCTCTTCTGAGCATCTTTCTTGTACTTTCTCCCTTCTCTTTCATTTTTTCTCCCTCCAACTGCTGTGTCTCCTCTCCCTCTTCCAGCCTACCTCCCTCTGTGTCTCTGCTTCTTTCTCATTTTCTATCTGTCTGTCTTTTTCTCTTCGCATCTCTGCCCCTGTGTTTTGCTTCTTTCTCATTTTCTGTCTTTCTTTGTCGATGTCCCTTTGACTTTGTCTCTTATCTACCTCTTTTTTTTTATTTCTGTGTCTCTCTTTGTCGGTGTCTCTGTGTGTGTATTTCTCCGTTTTGTTGTCTGTCTGTCCGTTTCTTTTCTTGTTAGTAAGCCAGTCCCGAGTGACAGCAGCTGGAGTTCGTTTAAGGCGGCGATTGTGTTCACAAATTAAAACGCTCTACTCTCTCTCTCGCTCTCTCTCTCTCTCTCTCTCTCTCTGTGTCCATGTGTCTGGTTCTGTCTTTGTATCGCTCTGTCTCTCTGTTTCTCTCTCTCTCTCTCTCTCTCTCTCTCTCTCTCTTCTCTCTCTCTCTCTCTCTCTGATCATTTGTTTTGCAGTCTTTGTGTTTTATCGTTTGTGTCCTTCTTGCTTAGAAGGTTCATTTCTTAGAAACAAGTAACAGGTGCGTGAGTGTTGAAACCAGTTCCAATGTCGGCTTGTGGACTGGTTGTGGGCAGTTGTGATCAGAAATAATAGCTCTGTTCTCCCCCGTCCTCCCATCTTTCACCTTTAGTTTTTATCCTGTTTGGTTTCAGTCCTGCCTCTCCCCACCCCTGCCCCCGCTCCCTTTCTCACTCTCTCTCCCCTTCCCTCGTGTTTCATCGTTGGTAGTTCCCGTCACGGTGGGAGAGGAATGGCCGTGCTGCATGCCCGGTGACTAATGCTAAAGCAGCGGCTGACCCATTGTGGAGAGGGACTGTTTTCCACCTGCACTATACAGCCCCAATCATGGCAGCCAATAGCTGGGGATTAAGTTGATGGAAGATGTTAATGCAAATCTGAATGATGAAAAAAAAGAGGACTGAGCATAGTGGATAGAAAACTGGACTGACTTTGACCACCAGGGCTAGAAAAGAAAACTCTGTACCCAGCAGGTGTGTGTGTGTGTGGTCTGTTAGGAAGGCCAGTGATGTGGGGTACTCCTATAAGAAAGGTGTGATCGAGAAGAGATTTGAAGCAAGGGACGTTCTTGAAGACAGACAGGTGCAGAGTGATGTACCAGCAGATGGAGGCAGTCTGTCCAGTGCCTCACAGGCCACCAGTGCAAGGTCAGCTAAGGGGGAGGGCATGGTCAGCGACCTGCAGCCTCATGAGGCCTCCGTGGTAGGCCTGGCTTGATTTGGCCAACTGGATTTCCTGCTCCTCTTCTCAGCTGTGTGTGGATCTTGGTGCGGAAAAGAACATGACAGTATATCAATCATGTCATGTCGTGTCGGCCATAGCTTTAGCATATGTCGTGGCAGACGTCGATCAAGTCGTAGGCACAAGGTATTGGTAGTGTCTGATGTGGGTCTGAGCGTTTTGATGGATGGGCCCTTGATTCATGCTGAACGTTGCCCATGTCTCTTTGGCACGCGCTGGGCATTTATATGTATCCTTACATCACCCAGCGTGAATTGATGTCAGCGTCTTATGTCAGAGTCATCATTGCCGTATTTGTGTTGAAGGTTACTGGGAGATCTTTATTATTAGAAGGCTGAAAGACATTTTTTGGTGGTGACATGTCGATTTTAAAAAATCTTGTCACATTGTCACAGAAAGTGGGACTTCTGTCAGATGAGTCATCAGCCTTATCTTCTTCTTTTACACCCCCCCCCCCCATTCATATGCAGTCTGGCATTGCCTTGGTCACGTCTGCCTCCCACACGCCGTCACCGGGGAGATGGGCCCACATGGCGCTGTGCTGTGATCAGATCGTGTAAAACACCGAGGCAGACCGGGGGAAAATCGCGCAAAACATCTGTCGAACGAACAGTTACAGATAACTGCAAAGACTGGACAGAACTTTTAGAAATAAAGCGTCATGTAGACAGAGCCTTTGGAGATAAAATGAAACTAGGACAGAACCGTGTAGAGATAACGCCAATCAATAGCCGCGTTCTGTGCAGATAAACGCAAACAGCAGTCCATCTGAACCAGCGACTTGCTTTCTATCTCACACATCAGCGGCGTTCCCGTGTCACCTCTTCTCTCCCATCCAATTTGAAGTTAGTGACGGGAAAGAAAATCAACGAACCAGCCAGACAACAGACAGCCCGGTACACGTCACTGCGGACATGTCTTGCTCAGGAGCATTGCTCTCGGGGCTGAGTCACTACAGTGCTACCGCCAGCTGTAGGCTTGGCCTGTGGCTGTCTTCAAGGCCAAATAAGTTGTGAGAAAAAACTGCAAAGAAACTTTCCTCCACAGAGTTGGTGGTTATGTGTCATGTAGATGGGGACCTGCTAGAGATGGTCTGTTTGTAACTGCATTGCTACGTTGACAGTAACGTGCTGATCCTCATCGCACATGTCCTGGCGACTCTTGGATTGGTCTCCAAACAAGACACTGCTGCGCTTCCTGTAGGGCGTTCTGATCATCCAGCCCGTGAAAAGACAGCCTTGTCACTTGTCCATGACCCTACTTCCTGGTCCTCAGCCTCCTAAATCCTGATGGGTCCCACTGAGGTGAGAGACGGTTACAAATCGTTATAACTTGGCTGCTGATGTAGCATTTCATACTCTTAAACACCCTATGAATGAATGTGGCTTGATATCATTCGATCTCTTGTGTAATTCTTTTCCAGATGATAGTTGTCTCTTATAAGGCTTTAAGGTCTTGTACATGATGGAGAAAGCAAATCAACGTAATAATTTATTACTTCCTTTCATTTCTTTCTGTTCTTTTGTAACCCCGATGATTAGCAAGTGGAAGGGGTTGCAGATTGAAAATTACCTTTGTTTGGAATGTATTCATTTATTACCTGTGTCTACACAGTGATGCTGTATACTTCCTTTTTCTGTTTTCCATGTGCAGGCAGTGGCAGTGACATTGCTGGAGGAAAACTCTATCGCTTTTTCCCGGGAGGAAACATTCACATTTGCTTCACCTTTTCGTGTCAGCTGTCGTTTTGTCTGCGGACAGTGTTATTTTATAAGGTTCATCTTACATTTCAGCCTGTTAAAAAAATGCTGCGTGCAAAATGTTGCGAAGACAGAATCATTCTTCATGTCTGACCTGCTGAATTCACACTGTAGGTGGCTGCCTGGGTTTGAAGCGTGTAGGTGGAATCTCTGTTAACGTGGCACTTTGGGACCACCGGGAACTGTTTGCACAAGTTTGAAAGGACCACCGGCAGAGAACTGTTTGCACAAGTTTGAAAGGACCACCGGCAGAGAACTGTTTGCACAAGTTTGAAAGGACCATCGGGAGAGAACTGTTTGCACAAGTTTGAAAGAACCACCGGGAGAGAACTGTTTGCACAAGTTTGAAAGGACCATCACTGCGTTCCACAGAAAGAACCTCTCTGCAGTGTCTGCTGTTCCAAGTTGGTTCTTTTTCAAACATTGTTCAGCACAACTCTCCATTTGCGGGGCTGCGAGATGATGGACACTGGGTAGATAAAGCCCCACCCCCTCTTCCAGCGCTGCCCCCTCCACCTCCCCGTTCTGTTCGCTCTGGAGATTTATCGAGTCGGTTCTTTTCTGTCGCCTCTAGTAGGTCTTCAGGGGTGGGGGGTGGGGGTGCGATGGGGGATACATCACGAATCTCTTTTCTCTGTTGTGGTAGTAGTCTGTGTCTTTGTGTTTGGTTCTGTCAGTCCTTCAGTCTGTGTGGTCTGTCGTGGTCTTTGTTCTTTGTGTTTGGGTTCTGTCAGTCCTTCAGTCTATGAGATCTGTCGTTGTCTGTGTCTTTGTGTTTGGTTCTGTCAGTCCTTCAGGTCTATGAGGTCTGTCGTTGTCTGTGTCTTTGTGTTTGGTTCTGTCAGTCCTTCAGTCTGTGAGGTCTGCGTTCGTGTTTCAAGGCGGTGTCTCTCTCACTTCTGGTCTGGTTTCTGTTGATCGTATAGTCTTTTTACAACACGCTTTTCAAAGAGTTGATTATTTGGATTGTTTTGTACTGTCACAAAGTAAATCAATTCTGATACACCGTGCATGAACAGAATTTCGCACCTGCTTTCTCCTTTCTCATCCTTACCTATGTGTCCATTGTGAATGCGTGATACATTGTAACATTGATCCATTGTAAACCTTGACGCATTTTAAACAATGATGCTTTGTGAGTGGTGATCTATGTAAACCGCGATTCATTATAAACAATGATGCTTTGTGTCGTGATCTATTGTAAACCGCGATTCATTATAAACAATGATGCTTTGTGTCGTGATCTATTGTAAACCGTGATTCATTATAAAACAATGATGCGTTGAGTCGTGATCTATTGTTAAACCGCGATTCATTATAAAAAATGATGCTTTGTGTCGTGACTAATGCTTTGTGTCGTGATCTATTGTAAACCGTGATTCATTATAAACAATGATGCTTTGTGACGTGATCTGTTGTAAACCGTGATTCATTATAACAATGATGCATCGTGGTCGTGATCTGTTATAACTATAATCCAGTATAAACTCGCGATCACATTATAAACCGTGAATAATGTAACAAACCGTGAGTCGTTTTAAATCGTGTGTTCGATTGCCGATAGTGATCCATGATAATCAGTGATCCTTTGAAAAATAGTGCTCCATTGTAAGGAGGGATACACTGTAAGTCATATTCCATAGCCGATAGTGATCCACTAATCACGTCATGATCCATTGCTATAGTGATCCACTGTAAGTCATGATTTATTGTCAATAGTGATCCACTGTAAGTCATGATTTATGGTCAATAGTGATCCACTGTTAAGTCATCATCCATCCATTGTCAATAGTGATCCACTTTAACTCATAATATCCATTGTCAATAGTGATCCACTTTAGCTCATAATCCATTGTCAATAGTGATCCACTTTAGCTCATAATCCATTGTCAATAGTGATCCACTGTAAGTCATAATCCATTGTCAATAGTGATTCACTGTAAGTCATGATTTATTGTCAGTAGTGATCCGCTATAAGTCATCATCCATTGTCAATAGTGATTCACTGTAAGTCATGATTTATTGTCAGTAGTGATCCACTGTAAGTCATAATCCATTGTCAATAGTGATCCACTGTAAGTCATCATCCATTGTCAGTAGTGATCCACTGTAAGTCATCCTCCATGTCAGTAGTGATCCACTGTAAGTCATCATCCATTGTCAGTAGTGATCCACTGTAAGTCATCCTCCATTGTCAATAGTGATCCACTGTAAGTCATCATCCATTGTCATAGTGATCCACTGTAAGTCATGATTATTGTCAGTAGTGATCCGCTATAAGTCATCATCCATCCATTGTCAGTAGTGATCCACTGTAAGTCATGATTTATGTCAGTAGTGATCCGCTATAAGTCATCATCCATCCCATTGCAGTAGTGATCCACTGTAAGTCATCATCCATTGTCAGTAGTGATCCACTGTAAGTCATCATCCATTGTCAATAGTGATCCACTGTAGTCATCATCCATTGTCAATATGATCCACTGTAAGTCATCATCCATTGTCAATAGTGATCCACTTAACTCATAATCCATTGTCAATAGTGATCCACTGTAAGTCCATCATCCATTGTCAATAGTGATCCACTTAACTCATAATGTCCATTGTCAATAGTGATCCACTTAACCCTCATAATCCCTAGTTGTCAATAGTGATCCACTTAACTCAGAATCCATTGTCAATAGTGATCCACTTTAGTCATCATCCATTGTCAATAGTGATCCACTTACTCATAATCCATTGTCAATAGTGATCCACTGTAAGTCATACATCCATTGTCAATAGTGATACACTTAACTCATAATCCACTGTCAATAGTTATCCACCATTAGTCAGCATTTATTGTCAATAGGGATTAACTGTAAGTCCTAATCCATTGCCAATAATGATCCATTATGTCATAATCCATTGCCAATAGTGATACATTACTGTCATAATCCATTGCCATAGTGATCCATTTTGTCATAATCCATTGACATAGTGCCCCTCAATAAGTCCAATCCATGCCATAGTGATCCATTATGTCATAATCCATGACTATAGTGCCCCTCAATAAGTCGTAAACTCCATTGCCAGTAGTGATCTACTGTTAAGTCATGATTTATTGTCAATAGTGATCAACCAGAAAGTCATAATCCATGGCTCATAGTGATCCACTATAAATCATAATCCATTGCCATTAGTGATCCACTTTAAGTAATAATTTATTGTCGATAGTGATCCACTATAAGTCATAGATATTGTCAGTAGTGATTCACTATAAGTCATAATCCCATTGCCAGTAGTGATCCACTATAAATCATAATTTTTTGTCAATAGTGATCCACTGTAAGTCATATTTTTTGTCAATAGTGATCATTGACTGTGATCCACTGCAAAAAGTGACCCATTGTCAATAGTGAATGAATTTGTCTACCGTGAGTGATATCTTTGAAATGATTTGTCTGCCGTGATAATATCTTGAAATGAACTGATCTCTCATGAATAATATCTTTGAAGTGATTTATCTATCGTGAATAATATCTTTGAATGAATTTATCTTTCTTGAATGATATCTTTAAAATGGTTTATCTATCGTGAATAATATCTTTGAAATGATGTATCTATCGTGAATAATATCTTTGAAATGATGTATCTATCGTGAATTATATCCTTGAAATGAATTCATCTATCGTAAATTTTATCTTTGAAATGAATTCATCTGACGTGAACGATATCTTTGAAATGACTTTATCTATCGTGAACGTTATATTTTGAAATGAGTTCAACTATCGTGAATAATATCCTTAGAACAAATGTCACACTACTGAAGAATGCACAGTGTATTTTTGCAAGTGGCTTTCGTTGGGGGGGGGGGGGGGGGGGGGGGGGGGGGGGGGCGGGGGTTGATCGTCTTACCCCGCAAGGCCTATGGCCACGGTGGACGCCTGAAGACATCAAGAGTCCACTGTCTAAACTGACGGCTTTCCGGGACGGATTGACTGTTAAAGAGTGTGATATGACTGTCGATGGGCCGTGGCTTTGTCGCCTGTTCAGAGCTGTGTTCCGTACAGTCACAGGAAAACTGGCAGTCACACAAGTCCAGTCACCATCAGTGCTCCCCCTTTTCTACCCACAGATCTTCATAAACTGTTGATTCCTGTTTACACCAGATATGGCTTTAAATGCCTCTGTTATAGATGTGCCGTTTATGTTTTTTTCTTCTTTTTTTTTTTCCAAAAGAGTAGTTTTAATCAAATGAAGTTAGAGCTGACAGGAGCGCAGAAAGCGGACAGTGCGCAAGAAGATTGTATGAAAAAGAAACATAAACATATCAGTTATGTATCAAAACTCATAATCATAAAGGACTAAGAATGAGGGAAGAAAACGGGGAGAAAAACCCCTTAGAGAGCAACACCCCTCCTACACGCATCCACAAACCTTTCAATGATTATCCGTATAATAGTTCTCTCTCTCTCTCTCTCTCTCTCTCTCCTCGTCTCTCTCTCTCTCCCTCTCTCTCTCTCTCTCCTCTCTCTCCTTCCCGCCCCTCCCCCTTTTCCCTTGTCTCTTAGCATCGCACAATTCAACTCGCGTGAAAAGAAAAACTAACATCGAATGGGGGTCAACATTCATTTTCCAGTGGGAAATGGTAAACAATATAAATCGTAAAGTTTAGAAAGGGTGGGGAGGTGTTTCCTGCCTTGAGGGACTATGACTAAACAAAAGTACACAAGACACTGATGCATTTCGACTCTGTGGTCTCTTCAAGTGAAAAACAAAATCCGTAACATTTAACATTTATGGACAGTACAACAAAGAACGAGAGAGCGACTTATCTG
>JADBJO010013914.1:20000-27500 GCA_016801955.1 Conus betulinus | reverse complement strand
TCATTTTCAGTGACTTGATTCAATGCAACAATTACACCGGATGGAGATTACAGGCATCACGTGATCATTAAAAACGGACACCAGAAAGGCACACGGGTCCAACACCAGAGATACAAATAAAGCCCTAAACATCATGTATTCTTTATGCACTCGAAACTCTGCGTAGCATTTGTCAGAGAACGAGTTCTCACTAAAATAAATTCATCTTCAGGTTCAGCATTTGAGACTTAATGTGCATGACTCCTTCTCCCCTCCCCCCCCCCCCCCCCCCCCCCTCCTTTTTTTTTCTCATTACCGTCAGCTCAACTCCAATTTTTTGTGCCACACCAATGGTGTGTGTGTGTGTGTGTGTGTGTGTGTGTGTGTGTGTGTGTGTGTGTGTGTGTGTACAGAGAGAGAGAGATAAACGATAACGATAACGATAACGATCATTTATTCAAAAAAAAAAGGCCACAGCCCCATTTGAAGGGGGGTATTGACATATAACTGATGTAACAACATATTAATATACAAGCACATATAAACAAATTCAAGTCAGATAACTCCTCCTCTTGAAGGATTTATACAAATAAGAAGCTAGATCACTAACAACATTCTCACTTCTTGACGACAAAAGCAAGACAAGCCTAAAAAATGATGGACATCGATAATATTTCAAAGGAATATATTTTTGTCTTAAATCTGTAAGCACAGGACAAACAAATAGAAAATGAAGTTCGTTCTGAGGCAGACTTGCACAATGGACATAATAGGCAGTGGGCCCAGTAGGGAAACCCTCCCCCCCCCCCCCCCCCCCCCCCCCCCCAGGGATTTTTGAAGACAGTGTGTTTTAGGTAGCTCACTATATGCCTTTTCAATTTCTGCTTGTCTGCAAGATGAAAGACTCTGCGTTTAAGGTTGAGAGATATAATGCACGAGGACCTACGTTACGCGGCGCAAAATACAACACATACGAAGCACCTTTAAAAATAAAACAAAAGTGATCAGTTTATCATGAAAGCTAACATGATTCCTTTTCAGCATCTGACCTAGCAAAATAATCAAAATTTGCATTCAATGATGAATTAATATGGTACATATAAGCACGGAATATCGTGCCACACAGCCAGTATACAAGGTATGAGAATTAGTTAACTTAAGAAAACAAACATGACCAATATTATTGATCAACAAACTTCTGTGTCACACCATAGATCATTAGCAGTTGCTGTTATTGTCAGTGTCACACAAAGATTTCTCATCCTGACTGCACTGAATTTCAGGCGGCTGAACAAACTCTTAACTATCAGCTTCAAAGATGAAGTCATCAAGAGCTTCAGAGTCGGGGAACTCTTCATCACCTTCTTCCTGCTGGGGCTGCTCCACTAGTTCTTCTTCGTCACCCTCTTCCTGCTGGGGCTGCTGCACTAGGATTTCCACTAGTTCTTGTGGCATGAAAAAGCCAGCTGTCCACTGGATTTCCAGGTTCTTATCCACACATGCCAACCATTGCCGTCTTCTTGACGAATGGCTGCAGTTGCCTTGTCTGCTTCATTCCAGACAAGCGCCTGGAAGTTGGCTCTTTTAACATGCATTCTCAATGAGTCTCTGCATGGTGGGAGCAGGCTCATGTCCACTCCGTTGTAGGTGTCCAACAGAACTGATGGAGTAGTTCCAAATCGTTCGAGAAACTTCTGGTGACTCAGTTTGTTTATATCAGTCACGGACCTCCCTCCATACAGAAGGCATGTGAATTGCTCAAGTTTTGCAAATAACTGAGCTGGAATTTCAGTAGATTTTTTCCCAACTGACTGAAAGTGGCAGGAAACTCTGGGTGTTGCTTTAAGAGTCTGAGAGCCACCAGCTTTCCTTTCTTCACAAAAAGCACTGGTCGTGTCACACCCTGTAAAGGAATGCAATGCTGACTCGCTCTCTGAAGCGTGACATGCGGGACAGTATCCTTTTACAGTTGTCATTTGTGAGAGCTTCTGACAGTCTGTCTTCTGATGGATCCATGGAACGTCGTAGAACCACTGCTCTTGCTTCTTCATCAAAAAAGTCCTTCTCTGACGATTCAAATGCCTGTAGAAGAAGACATTCAAGAGCTTCCAAGACAAGTTTGTGAACTCTAAGAGCTCTGTTGTAGTGCTTGCCAGTCATGACTTTCTCTATTGACCCACTGGCACAAACACCTGACTCAACAAGAATTTCTTCGAATCCACTGCACCTCAGGCTTTTTCCCCAAGCACACATGTAGGTACAAGTGAAGTGGAATGCGCCCATTCTGATGATGATGTGACCAAACTCTTGGGTTCTGCCACACAATGGATTAGGCTTTCTTTGCCACTGCCAGGTCAAATGTCACTATGGTATACTGCTGGCCCACCTGCTGGAAGCTTCTTGCGATATGCGCAAGATATGCTGCACTGTTGCATTGTCAGTGATAGGAGCGAAGACAGGAGGCATATACTCCACTGTTGATTCGTTGGAGCTGCTTTGTGCACTGCTTGCTGTGAGAGAAACCCATCCAGCCCAAGATGGAACTGTCTGTGCATATCCTTGGCCAGAGCCCTGCTGCACATCCACAGAATGTCAGATGACTTTACAGTTTCTTCCATGTGAGGTGCTTCTGTCAGTGTAACTGCTAAATTCAGTTCACATTTGCTCTTTGCAAAGCACGGCTCAAGCACTGTTGATCTGCTTGCGACTGATCGATCTTTAGTTCTAGGCAAAGAAGCAGGAATTTCAGCCAAGGCATCTGCACTGCCCTCTGCAACCTCCTGAATAATCAGTCCATGAGCAGTGTGTGTTGTGCCTGCGCCAGATGGGGTCTCTTCATTCAAATCGAAATTGTCCCAACACACAGATGTGACCACATTCCTGTCTGGTCTGATTGATGGGGGAAGAACTGTCACTCTGTCATCAATATCCTTGCTTGCAGATTGCTGTTTCCAGCTCTAAGATGCACGAGTAGGAAGCACAGTTTCCGAAGCGATGGATCAGAGTGATCAATTCAGCACTCCCTGTGAGGTGCCGAAGTGTCATGCCAAGAAGAAGATGCTTTGGCATCAGCCACTGACCTCTTGATGCAGCCTGACAAAGGTCTTGGGAAAAGGACTTGGCCAATCTTTGATTTCTTTCTGATGACTCCTGCCCTTTCTTTCCTGTAATGAGTACTGAAATAAACTCTTGGAGGTAAGGTGGTGGACTGATAGCATCACTCAGCAGAAAACTGGCAGAGGGGGGCCAGGGCATTGGCCGGGCTTCTCGCTGAGCAAAGTGAATGATCCTGTGGAGAACTAGAGCTGCTTCCTCCAGCCTCTTGGAATCAGAGGCAGCAGTCTCAAATGCTGTCTCAACTGCTTGACCTTTGGGAACAACTGACGAATAGACGAGTTCACTTCTGTAATTAGGTTGCCAGAACTGTATTTGGTTGCCAAATTCTTTTTCCAGCTTGGACTTTAGCTTGCTGTTGTTGTGTAATTTTCATTGTAATGCTGAGGTGTACTTTCAAGCATGTATTGCTGATATTTTTCTCTTAGCATGGTCATCCGTTCTACTTTGCTTCCTCAATAATGCTGTCCTTCACATATTGAACAATATTGTAGAATGCAGCTTTTGTGTGCAGCTTGCTGTTCAACGGTTTGGGCATCTTTGATGGTTCTCTGGTTCCTATCATCCTCTCTAGTGTAATTTTTACGACATGAGCTGTGATAATGTGCTTCTCGAGCAACCAAGTCAATGTCTTGCACCTTCAAAAGAATGTTTTGGTCTTGTTTTCGCTGGGCTGCTTCTTTAATAGAGTCTTCAACTGTTTTGTGACACATTTGGCCAACCTTTCAACATGTGTTTTCTTTGTAATACGATTCTTATCACAAAAAAGGCATTTGTCAGCAAGCTACAACACTCTGGTCGCGATTGGATTTGTTGCTCTTGATTTCTTTGAGGAACTTGGTTCTCCCTCCTCGGGTGGATGTTTTCGTTTCAAAAGTCTGGAGATATTTGTAAAATTAGTGTAACACCACCTCTGATAGCCCTGTTGATGCGGAATGTATTCATCTGGTATCTGGGAACAAATGTCAGTCAACCGTTCACTTTCACTGCCATGTTTTTTTTCTGACCTCAGCTGCCTCTTTGATTTTCCTGAAGCCACACTCAGAAAGCTGCCTTACTTTGCAGTCTCTTTTATTCTGCTGAAAGTGAATGATGCAGACTGGACCCACAGTTTTCGTTTTCTTTCCGGAAGCCTTGCTGGATTCAGTGTCAGAGGTTTCTCATCTGCCATAACTGGATGCAGGTGAGATCACTGCAACACACTACAGAAACCTGAATTAGAATGCTATCAAACTGATAAAAAGCTTGAATTTGTAGAAATTGTCCTTTTTCTTATTAAAACAGCCAATTATAAAGAGGCAATGTCAGTACGATGTAAACCGTAGACAGTGCGATGAGGTGCGGAGGGTGCACGTACTAGAACTGTCCTACAGACACAAAACAACAGCTGCTGACTTGCAGACAACCTGATTCGTGTAGTAAAATGGTCAAGCTATTGAGCCATTATCATGTACAAAAATCCCTGGGGGGGGGGAAGGGGGGGTATTCAATATACTCTCTCCTTTTTTCATTTTCATTCACACCCGCATTTGTTCCTAGAACGTTTACACTAAGTTCCAAAGGCATATGATCAGATTCCAATCGTTCTTTCACACACAATTTACAAGAAGAGTTTTATAAAGTCAAAAAGTTCACATGATGCTAAAGAGAGAGAGAGAGAGAGAGAGAGAGAGAGAGAGAGAGAGAGAGAGAGAGAGAGAGACATACACTGACATACACTGACATATAACACTACCCCGAACTATAATCTGTAAGTAAATAGACGGCATCTACGTTATCACATTTGAAAACATTTAAAGAAACAGCTTGATTTCCATCTGTGTGAACGGTACTGTTACTACCTTGCCTCTGCCATAACCACGAACATTGACCCCATGTTCAACGCTGACTGGACTCACTGTCTTGCAGCAGGCCCCTTATTTGTAAATGGTCAGAATTACGTCTTATCAGTCGTTGGCTGTTTTCAGTTGCTATTTTCAGATTGTGCTCATACCTATCAGTATATTCATGATTTCAAGGATGAAGAAACTATGATGACGAATCTGTTCAGCAGCGAACTACTATTAATTGTTTGTGAAGGAGTTTAATGACAGTATATCTGTGACTGTACTTGCACATGGTTGTTATGAATAGTTTAAAACAAGTCGTTGAACTTTCCATAGTCGTCCGTGAAAGAAACATAAATCAAGAACTCGTATATCAATCAACACGACCTGACGAGGGTTGGCACGTAAAGAATTATCAACTTTCCACAGTGTGTGTGTGTGTGTGTGTGTGTGTGTGTGTGTGTGTGTGTGTGTGTGTGTGTGTGACTGAGTGAGTGAGTGAGTGTGTGTGTGTGTGTGTGTGTGTGTGTGTGTGTGTGTGTGTGTGTGTGTGTGTGTATTTATGTACATGCGTACTCCTGCACGGGCGCGCGCACGCGCGCTATTATGTGTGCGTGTATTGAATATATGCGTGTGTGTGGTGTTCGTGTGTGTGTGTGCGCGCGCGCGCGCGTGCGCGTTCCTGTGTGTAAGAGAGAGAGAGAGAGAGAGAGAGAGAGAGAGAGAGAGAGAGAGAGAGGGAGAGAGAGGGAGAAAGAGAGAGAGACAGACGTTTTTGTGTGTGTGTATATGAGTGCGTGTGTCCGTGTGTGCTTGTGTGTATGTGAGTGTTTGCGCGTGTATGCGGACGGGTATAGAGAGTGCGTGCGCAAACCGCAAGAAAACTTAGACTCAGGGCTAAATGCTTCATGGAATGGACCACGTTGTATGCGAAAAGGAAAACATGTACTCTTCAGCAAGCGCACTATATTACACTTTGCAGCAAGCAGCACGCACAGATACCGCACATATGTGTTTCATTTTATTTGTTTCCTAAAGAATATTTGTAACACGCAGGTAGTGTCAATGATCTAAAGCAGACCCTTGACCACGAGAGCATGGGGATAGCTGAAGTGATGAATGGGGTAATGAACGGATACTGTTCAAAACAGACCTGAGCTCCACAATGCATATATTGTCAGAGATACTACTTTGTTTGAGCTTGTATTATGATTAGCGCTGTGAACTTGCAATTGAAGTTATTGAAGTGTGAGTATTGCCTGGCTTTTTCATTCACAGATTTGGGCATTTCTTTGTTATGATTAGAGTTCGAAATTTGCTTCTGAAATCATCAAAAGTGTGAACGTGCAATTAATTTATTTGGACTTTTTGGGTTATGATTACAGTTTTAAGTTTTGCTTTTGATGAGACATTCATATATTTGGGCATTTCTTTGTTATGATTAGAGCTCTACACTCGCTTTTGATGAAATCGTTAAACTGTGAACGTGTTCTAGGATTTTCATTCATGCCTTCCAGCACCCTCATCCCGTTCTCCGTTTCCCCCGTTCTCTCTCTGTTATGGTGCAATGGCCACAACCAAACTAGTTGTTCTGTTGGGCACATTTCAAAACTTCGTTCGATAATGATGTTATGTCAGCTTACTCATTGGGAAGCAAGGGGGAGTGAAGCTGATATGCGTTGTAACTGGGAGCTAAAGAGTCACCTCTTATCATAGCAGCATTGACATTTTTTCCTCACTGTTGCGCCACTCCCAATGAAACATCTTTTAGAGTTATGGGACACAAACATTTTACAGCAGATTCCATGAAAAAATCTTGTTCAGGGATGTTCTGCCTGATGCGATCTTTGAATTCTTGAAAAGAGATGTACATTTTTCATCGGATCTGAGATTTTACAGTGGACAGGTTTTTAATTAAATTTCGGGTGGGGTTTTTTGAAGACATATTTTAGAGAACTGTGTGAATGAATGACTTGAGAGTTGATTTTAACGTGGTGACAGCCCTGATATGGCCCTTTGCGGTCGGCTGGGCTATAAGCAACATTATCTTACCTTACCTTACCTCACTGGTGTGGCAACATGTTAATACAGTAATGACTCATAACAGGCCATTTTCAGGTGTGATTTTTTTGTTATTTTTCCCTACGTCCTGATAAGATTTTGATCGGTCTTTACCTGGTGAAATTTTTACCTGGTGAAGATAAAGTATGCTGTAAACTTATGATGGGGCAATCCTGTTTTCTTAGAAGTTATGTGCACTAATGTTTCCTTTTAAAGATCGGTCTTTTTAACGGTTTACCTGGGGACGAAGAAGTGTGTGTGTATTGTAAACTTATGATGGGGCAATCGTATTTTGTCAGACACGATGTGTTGTAAAATTTCATTTCCAAGAAAAGCATAATGAACTCAAAATACAGATTTGTTTTGTGTACATATATTCTGCTTTAATAGACGTGGCGTGTACATAAACGATACACACTTTCCGTAACATACAGATAATCAATGTATCTATGTATGTATGTATGTTTGTATCTATCAGTCTATCTATCTATCTCTCTCTGTCTGTCTGTCTGTCTATCTA
>JADBJO010013914.1:2500-15000 GCA_016801955.1 Conus betulinus | reverse complement strand
TAGGAGAGTGGTCTGCAGTATCACAACCCATCTTCTCCTCTGCTCCACTGTTGAAAGGCACAGCAGTGGTTGGTTGCGAAGTCAGAAGTGAACAGCAGTTGTTTGTCTGCTTTGCTATCTACATCAAAGTGACCAAAGGTATTGCTGTAATCCTACTTTCACGACCACTTCTTCTAAGGGCGCGGAATTGTACACCCATCAATCTTAGGATTTGTGACTTATGATTATGTTCACAAATGGCTCCAGCGAAGGAATTGGTAATTCATGAGTTGCAAGTCATAGATTTGAACAGATAGGCAGCAGAATCTCAATCCTCCTTGCTTATGTATCAAACAATGGCGGATTTGCCACAATAAAAGAAGCAGATTGCTGCCAGTGAGCTGTGCAATAGACGCAAAAAACGTTTTCATCAGAATTTTGAATAAACATGGCTGCCTTTTCGTCTGTAGTACTGAGAGCTTATAGGTACTACTACAGACTGAAGGTCGTCCATCCAACCTTCCTCAGCTTCATTTCAAGTATGGCAAGGGCCACAGTTTCAATTAAAGACTGTTGAAGTTGAATTGTAAGGTCGAAACACAAAGTAACTGAAAAAGAGATGAAGCATTTCAGAGTTTCCCTGTGTGTGTGTGTGTGTGTGTGTGTGTGTGTGTGTGTGTGTGTGTGTGTGTGTGTGTGTGTGTATACGTGCCTGCCTGCCTCCGTGCCTGCGCGTGCGTGTGTGCGTGAATGTGTTTTCTTATTCTTACCCTGGTGCAATTTTGTTGATACTTATTAGCTCTGATTGTCTCCACTTAGCCATCAGCATTCTTCACTATTAATTTTTAATTCTAAATTAGTTGAAGAAACAGACGAACGGCATCAGTAGCTGTTACAGAATATACATATCTGTTTATAAAATGAAGCCGTCATTTCTGGTGTCGTCCTGAATCTCATCAACACGGTCAGCATTTTCAGATCATCGTCTACTGTGTGTGACACCGACAAAATGTCAGAATGGTGCAAAATGTCAACACGTTGTGTAGACAGCCCGTCCTGGTGACATCAGTCAATTTTCCACTCTAACTTCCAACCTCTTCCATCAGAATGTGATAGTTTCGATTTGACAGCACTTCTGGAGTTACAAAACCTCTCCCTGCAAATGCATAAAAGTTAATGTTTGAATGAAGTCTGTGCAGAGTAATTTCCGTATGATTTTGCTTTTGTACTGAAATTGTGTCTGTCTCCTCATCTGACTAGATTCAATACATATTTTAGATTGCATGTATTTGGGGTACCTTCACTGCAATGGTGATGGTTGTCAGTTTCAACAATCTTTGAAACGCTATAAAAGGCAGACTACCTTTTGTCCTCCTATATTTCTATGTTCCTGTCATTGGCATTATTCTCACTGTAATCATTCTGCATCTCCAAAATGACCCCATCCAAAGGCTTGTTCTGTCAGTGCCAGCTGTAATCGTCTATAGAGGCCAGAGCTTTAAATGCTGGATCACCAAGAGATCTTACAATAGAAAAGAGTCCCCGCTATTGCCGAGCACCCGAGGTAAGGTCAGCTACTGACATCACTAATTGCTCAATACGAGGTCCAGATCTTCACTGTAGTGAAATTGCCAATGCATATCTTCAAAACAGGAAATGAATTTGCCAACAAAATGACTGATTCTTGAAGTCAGCACAAATTTGGATTCAGAACAAAATCGAAGTAGTAGAGCATCATGGCAGCACAGGATGCCAAGTTAAAAAGAAGTATTGCTTTGTGTTGCTTTATATGACTCTCATACCAGTCAAACGAAGTTGCCTGGATTTGTTTCTATATGTCTGTGTTCTACTCAGCAACACCAAAGATTTAAAAGTTTGTGTCTGTCTTGAATAGATGTTGAAATAAATGTTGATTTGAGTTCGTTCATTTCTTCGGTTGTTGATGCTGCGTGCATGTGTCATAAGCAAGGAATATGAGCAAGGTTTCAACTCCTTTCCTTTGTGTGTGTGTGTGTGGGGGGGGGGGGGGGGGGGAGGGGGGTAATTGAATTGTGTGATCTGTGATGGTATTTGTCGTAGGTGATTTAGTGTCGTAAGCAATATTCGTTAGGAGTTATGAGCATGTATCATCATCTCATCGTGGAAGCAAGAGTTACTCTACTTGTTTGCAATATGCAAAACGTGTATTAAAATTGCATTAAAAAAAACTGCTTCTTGTAAAATAGGCTGTGGATGTTTTGTGATTAGATGTCCATATCATCTGCTCTTCCGATTTACTGCCATGTTTTCATACTGTTTGTGAAGATGTTATTGATTACAGACCGTTCTTGACTGTTGACTAGCTCTAAGTACGGAACACGACAGGAAAGTGGAAAGGAGACTCTTGCAAAGACCGGCTGTTATGGTCAGGCTCCAATGCTTTGGCATCTTGTATGTTTTTCCCCCTGGAGATTCCTGAACTTCACCAAAGGAACAATTTCATCTCAGCTACTCACACACACAAACACACACACGCGCGCGCGCGCGCGCGCACACACACACACACACACACACACACATACACGTGCGCGCGCGCGCGCGCGTCCCCGTGTGTGTGTGTGTGTGTGTGTGTGTGTGTGTGTGTGTGTGTGTGTGTGTGTAATTCAATTACGCACTGTACAGAAAGAACAAAGAAAAAACAAAGGGAGACTAATCCACGGTAGATATCAGAATGGATATAATTTTCTACAGGGTGTCGTCATGAAAGTAAACAATCCATAAATAATAGCATATAAACCTTGACCCGGGCCCTGGGCTGAAAATGATAGAGAACCGACAATAGCTGAGATTGTAATAGTAAACATCATCAACAGTAGTATACTAGTAGTGATAGAGACAGACTAACAGCAACAGTAGATGCACCAGTAGTAGAAGTAGTAGTAGTAGTAGTAGTAGTAGTAGTAGTAGTAGTAGTAGCAGGAGTAGCAGGAGTAGTAGTAGCAGTAGTAGTAGTTCTAGTAGTAGTAGTAGTAGTAGTGTGTTGGTGGTGGTGGTGGTGGTATAATCAATCAACCTTTGAACTAATATTACTTATAACAATGATGTTAGTATACATTCATTTGTAAGCCATACTTCTGGTAGACAACTCAGATGCTTTCTAAGGGATGAATGCCACCTGTTCCTATCACTGATTTGTCAGTTAGAGAGATGGCTGACTGACGATTACTTAATTAGCTATATTGTTTTCGCTTCGTTCATGGGTCAATTATTCCTTAACTCACTGTTCTCCTAGCTTGGTTGTTTGTAGCATTGTGCTGAGTGGCTTGCGAACATTTGTCTTTATTCATCAAGGGCAAAATGAATCGGAGTTTTTCATGAAGAGTATGACGTCACCATCATCTGGCTATCTCACGTAAGGGGAAATCTCAGTTTCTATAATAAGACTACACTGAAGATCACTGTACCTGTCCCTTCAAGACAAATGATCATGGTCACCTTCAAAGAAATGGTGCCACATCTAGTGGCAGCTAGTCTATATCGCCATATACAGACAAACAACGATTCAACGGGGCAATTCCGAGAATCACGCATTCTTGTCTGGGTAAGAAGAAGAACGATGTCACGACAGACTTTGCCCATGTTTTCAGCGCCACAAAAATCACTGTAGAAGCATCCAGAAAATCTTGTCTGAAAAATCAGACAAGCTGCTTTAAACTTGTCTTCTCTTTTTTCCCCAGAACCGAGGTACCACAGAGACTACCCGGTGGAATGTGGAACTGTTCTGTGGGTCACTATGCCAGCTTCCATCAGCACCTAGCCTGCAACCATCAGACAGAGTGTGAAGATGGACGGGATGAAACAGAACATTGTCCCTTCAGCAACTCTCAGTGTCAGGGGTTGTTTGCATTGTGTACAGTTGCTACAAATTCATCATGTTTACGCGTTTTCCTGGAGACGTTGAAATGGACGGTATTGCGTTGGTAGTCAGCATTGTCATTCTTTGGGAGGCAGGTTGAATTTCCCAAAGTGTAAATGCGACTGGTTTGATGCACTTAAAAGCACAGCGAATATACATCAGGCAAGGTTACAAAGAAAGTGGACTGGTTATTATTCAAACAGCATGTCTGTGCCTTCAATGTACAGACATACGATTCTGCACGACCGTTCCGCCATTCATCACTCTTTAACATTGCGTATTTCCACGATGGTGTAAAAATGTGCTACTTATCCACTCTGGGACCTATAGTATGTTTATGTTCAAATGCACTTTGAACTCACGGCGTTTTTTCAGAGGACTGGTTTGTGAGTTCAGGCCAAACCAGACAGAGGAATACTCCAAGGAAATTCCATTGACCAGTGCACACATTTGGCCATCAGAACAACTGTCCATGACAAAGTGCGTCGGTGATCATCTGACATATACCTTTCTCTTGTGTGGCTCCACTCCATATAAAGTGTGTCAGGAAGACGTCACACACTGCAATGTTTCCGGTCAGTTGCCATACAAACTCCCAGAAAGCATGCATTCATCAGGCCATCATAGCACATTTCTGCCTCTGTTTGTTTGCAGTGACGAGATCTCGACATTGTCCTATACCCTACTGTGCAATTATGTTGCAGATTGTCCAGACGGCAGCGATGAATCCATCTGTAAACATGCTCTTTGTATTGACACTTTTACGTGTGCAAATGGTCAGTGTCTGTCCTACATGAAGAAGTGTGACCAAGTGTTCCACTGTCAAGATGAATCAGATGAAGCGAACTGCGATCCTTTCAGGACTATAATGTTTCAAACACACTTGCTTCCCATCTCCTGCTCTTGTCCACTTCAACGGCATTGATAAATTCAGGTCCGTTCCAATGGTCCCACAATGAGTCCTGTCCTGACAGTCACTATCGCTGCCCAGGTGACATGGACGACTGTCTACCTGTCTACACACGGTGCAACGGGATGTACGACTGTACTGACCACCGGGATGAAGAGGGATGTGACGACCTGACATGTCCAGGATTTTTCAGGTGCAGAGCGTCAACATTGTGTGTACATAGTGACAACCTGTGTGATGGCTGGAGTCACTGTCCACTGCGTGATGATGAATTAGTCTGTGACTTGACCTGTCCAGTGGCTTGTCTCTGTCAAGGTCACACTTTCCTGTGTTCTCAGCCTTTTTCGGCCATTCCCTTTCCTCAACTCCGCTACCTGGACGCAACAGGTTCAGGGTTGACACTGTCTGATGTGAACAATCTGCCCTATCTTTTTGTATTGATTCTTGGCAGGTGTTCCCTGACAGTTTTACCTGATATAAACTTTCTAAATGTCAGAATTCTTGATCTCAGTGGCAACCAGATCCAACATTTTAATGCAACACAATTTCTCAGATTGGAAAATCTTCGAATGTTGTCCCTGTCCAGAAATCCTCTCACTACACTGTCTTCTGACGCTCCCTCTTTCAGGCAGCAGCACACACTGTCAACGATGGATCTATCCTATACATCTCTGACCAAACTAGAATCCAAAGTTTTCTCACTCTTTCCAAGACTACAGGTACTAAATTTATCTTTTACTTCCATCCATACAATCAGCCAAGAAGGATTTCGATCTACACAGCAGTTGACTGAAACTGCATATGAGCGTACTTATGTGAAAACATTTCCGCCAGATCTGTTCAAATATCTTTCACGTTTGCAAATGATATCCACACAAAACTACAAGCTCTGTTGCAATGAAATTCTTCCTGCTAGCTTCGATGAGTCGTGGTGTGACGCTCCAAAAGACGACGTTTCTTCCTGCAAAGACTTGTTGCAGTCATGGTCCTACCGTCTGTTTCTGTGGGCTGGTGGCCTGTCTATCAGTGACAGGAAACGTCTTCTGTTTCTGTGCGCGCGTGTTTACAAAGAGCATGGCCTCTTCAAGAGGCTTCCGAGTCTTTGTCATCAATCTCACCGTGGCTGACTTTCTGATGGCTGTCTACGTTACTGTTATTGGAGTGGCTGATGAACGATTTCGTGGCAGATACCTACATTGTGATGGCATGTGGAAAAGCAGTGTGATGTGTAAGATGGCTGGATTTCTCTCTTTACTGTCCTGTGAAGTGTCAGCTCTAATCATCTGGATAATCACAATGGACAGATTCGCCGTTCTTCACTTTCCGTTCAGTACTGTGCGATTCGAGAAAACGTCAGCAACGGTAGCTTGTCTATTGATCTGGCTATTGGGTTGGATTCTGGCGGCAATACCATTGCTTCCAGTGATGGCGCAATGGGAATTTTATGGCCAGACAGGTATTTGTATCCCACTGCCAGTTACAAGACACGAGTTTAAAGGCAGCGTTTATTCTTTTAGTGTGTTCATCGTGTTCAATCTTGTTCTATTTTTGTTTGTATCTGTTGGTCAGGCCTTTATTTATTGGACCATACAGAGAAACACCTTGAAAACTAACACAACGAAATTGTCACGTGACATGACCATAGCGCGAAGGTTGATTGGTATAGCTTTAACAAATTTCATGTGCTGGTTTCCCATCGGAATGTGTGGAATGTTGGCCTTAACTGACGTGCCCGTCTCAGTTGAAGTGAATGTGGCCCTGGCTATTTTTGCGCTACCGTTGAACTCTGCAGTTAACCCTTTCATGTATACATTCAACACACTGACAGAAAAGCGGAGACAATCCAATGAAAATCAGTTTTTGAAATGGCTAGAATCCCATGCTCAATTGATGTCGAGCTAACATGCTGATTTGATCACAAGTTAACCGTCAAGACATGCATTGGTCAATGAATTAGTAACGTTTTACTGCATTACAATGATGTGGAGAAAAGTAATGGAAGGCCTTAAGTTAATAGCACGCAATAAGCTTAAGATATTAGACAAGACTGACTTCCGTATGGGGAGAGAGAGAGAGAGAGAGAGAGAGAGAGAGAGAGAGAGAGAGAGAGAGAGAGAGAGAGAGTCAAATGAGGGAAAATCCTGAAGAGAACTTCTATGTAAATATGTATGTCACAGGTTTAGTGCGCCTTCCATAAACTAACTTTGTGGAAGATTTTAATTCTATGGACAATTTGTATAGGTGTCCACATTTGTAGTGACTATGAATACAGTTTGTGTATTCAGTAGCAGGTTTTATAATAGGTTGTCACATTTGTTTCTCTGCGTGCACTTTTGTCCTTTAGCAACAACAACATAAAAGAAAACAAGAAAAAACAAGAACAAAACAGCTACGACAACAATAATAATGACAATGATAAAAAATAATGATGATGAACATCATCATCATCATCATCATCATCATCATCATCATCATCATCATCATCGTCCTGAACAGCCTAATCTAATCAAAAGTTCTAAGCGAACATTTTAAATGGCACTGCATGGACACACACACACACACACACACACACACGCACACGCACGCATGCACGCACGCACCACATCCACACACGCACGCACACACGCACACACACACACACACACACACGCACGCACGCACGCACGCACGCACGCACGCACGCACGCACAAACACACACACACACACACACACACACACACACACACACACACACACACGCGCGTGCGCGCGCGCGCGTGCACACACACATACACATCATGGAAGAAATGCCAAGACCTCATAAGGAGAATTGACACCTGAACATCGAATACAGGCCTCTCAGAGTTCAGCAAATTAATTATACAGTCGGAGTGCACCACAGTCGGACGAAAACAAACTATATATACTTATTTAGGGAAATCAGGCTTTCAGAGGCCGCCGAACAGAAAAGAAAGTGTATATGAGTTTTAGAAGAAAAAGTTAAAAAACTGGTCTGCTGTCAAGCAGAAAGAAAACCTGCTTTGAGTTTAGAATTAAAAAAAAAAAAAAGATTTTGCGAGTTTGTCATTGCTCTCTCTCTCTCTCTCTCTCTCTCTCTCTCTCTCTCTCTCTCTCTCTCTCTCTCTCTCTCTCAACAATCGATCATATATTTACTCTGCTTGCTGCTCTTTGGAAACAATTTGTAAACAGTCAAAAGTTATGTGTTGCGTTTGTTGACTTTGAAAACGCTTTTGATTCCCTTTCTCGAAGATTGTGCTATGGCCTGTTTTGTTTAAAAATGGAAATAAAAGCTAAACTACATCGTTGCATAAAAGGTAAAAGCAAAAATATAAGATCAGTCGCAAAATTATCTGAGTATGTCATGTGTACAAGTGGGCTTACTTAAAACAAGGAGACGTCTGTAGACCAGTGTTATTTCTATTCATTAAAGAGTTAGCCTTGGAAATAATTGAAAATAGTCGACATGGAGTAACTTTTGACCTTTTAGAATTATTTATGCTGCTTTTTGCTGGTGACATTATTTACTAGCAGTATCAGTGGTCGGTCTCCAGAGACAACTAAATGTTTTGTACTCTGCAGCAAGCAAACTAGAATTAAAAGTTAATATGAGTAAGACAAATATTGTCGTGTTTCGTGAAAGGAAATATCTAGGGCGTGCTGAAAGATGGACTTATGGAAGTGAGAGAATTGCTTTGGTTAGTGCTTGCAAATATCTTGGTATTTACTTTACAACAAACCTAGTTTTTCAGTGTGCTTGCCAAGATGTAGGAAACAGATCGAAAATGGCAGTCATAGTTATTCTTCATATTTTATACAAGTTACACTGCGATTTATTCAGTGTTTTTATCAAGTTATTCGATTCACAGGTGCAGCCAATCTTGCAGTATGGAGCAGAAATATGGGGGTTTGAGAAATGTGCCTTAATTGAAAAAGTTCACTTGTATGCGCTTAAGCGTTTTTTCAATGTAGATATTAGAACTTCCAATGATCTGATATACGGTGAACTTGGAAGATATCCTGTTTATTTAAATTCTTATTTGAAATGTATAAAATACTGGCTCAAACTAACGAGAATGGACGAATGCAGGATACCCTATAAAGGTTACAGGATGTTGTTAAAGTTTGACAATAATGGTAAAAGGACAGTGTTTTAAATCTGTAAAAGTTTGTTTTTGCTTGGGATAACCAAGGTGCTGAAAATATATCAGGATTTCTAAATTGTTTTAAACAGAGGATTATTGATTGCAAGTGGCAGGACTGGCATGACCATATGTATAATAGTGATAGATTTGTTCAGTACAAACTCTTTAAATCGACACATACATTCGAACATTATATTAAGATAAAAATGAATAGAGACGCGTTAGATGTGCACCGACAAAATTCAGATGTGGTGTATCTGACATTGCTTACCATCGCTTTAGGTATAGCAATGTTGTTGAAAAATTATCTAACATATCGATTATGTAAAAGAGCAAGAGAAGATGAAACGCATGTTTTGTTTTGCTGCCCCGTTCTGAGTAATTTAAGAATAAAACTTATCCAATCCAAATATTACACAGAACCGTGTAACTTCGGGCTCATTCTCTTATTATTGACAAGTAATGAGAACACACAACTGAATTTAGGTAAGTATGTTTATGAAGGAAAGAAGAGAATTCAGACTGCAGTATCTTGAGGGTTTATTCGTTTGTTTTTATCCTACAGTATTTCATCATTAACATTTTGATTCGTATCATTCATGATATATATTACATTTATAAAACCCCTTCAGTATGGGGCTTGGCCTTAATCTGAATAAAGATTCACATTCGCATGCACATTCTCTCTCTCTCTCTCTCTCTCTCTCTCTCTCTCTCTCTCTCTCTCTCTCTCTCTCTCCTCTTGCACCATCAAACAGACAGAAACGCTCTTCTTGAATTTGGAAAGAAAGATTTCTTGGATGTACCATTGTCGATCATTAAAAAAGCTGTTCTCATTCTGGGAAGACGGACTTTAAAAGAGTGCTCATCAACTAAAAAAAAGAACTGTTCTGAAGTATGCTAGAAAAACTTTTGAGTTCGCGGAGAATATAAGGACCCTTCTCTAACACGGTACCATACTGATATGTCTTTTTTCCACTGTTACGTTTTTTTAAACAGCTTTCATCCTTCTCAGTTATTTCCTTTTCAGGCAAAGCAGATGGGACGAGTCAAATGATAAACCAACAGCAAGGTTCCATGGGCTAGTCCATCAGTTTGCTCTTCAGAAAGGAAAAAAACAAAAACAAAAACGAAAACAAAAAATACTTATCCTGCCCAACATTATGCAAAAATGACAGTTCTTGTACACCGTGTCAATATGTTTTAAAGCAAAACTGTTTTGACAATATCGTGTGAAATGGGCCTTGGAGCGAACGTCCGATAACCCACTAGTGAAACTGAGCCACCGGAGGGAAACCGCCAAGACTCATTTCACTGATGTTGTCATTCTGGGGAGAAGACTGCGGGCGGAGAAGGAGAAGGTGGGAGAGGGGAGGGGTCGGACATGCGGCTAATTTTGCTAGATCCAAAGTGGAAAGACTGCAAGCGGCAGCTAGAGCTGGCCTGACAAACGAACGGAAACCTAAAGCCTGACAGAATCAAATCAACGTGCTTCACCCGTCTACAGGCAAGACAAACAAAAATGACAAACAAAAACAAGTCAGAATGCAAGACTTTTGTCTAATTTAATACCACCTAGCGTCATTCATTCAGGTGCGCTGTAATTTGCATGTTTCTCGCCCACATCATTCAATCAGTTGTTCTGCCGATATTTTTTTTGTCTGTCAGGTGTTTGTCTTGCTGATATAAGGTCACAAAGCAAGAAGTATACTGTATCTGGCATCTCATGTCTTGTTCCATTTTCTTGGCAACCTAGAAATCTACTTTTACTTACTTTCTCAGTTTACTTTGTTTCATCCTTTTATTTTATTAGTAATAAGTTACTTTTGTTTCACCCTTTTAATTAGTAATAGTTTACCACCATTCCATTCATACCTGTTTGATTTCGGATTATTTTGAATCGGAAGTTGGTTTGAAAGTGATGTGATAGCAGGTGGAAATTCAAACAAAATTTACAAATCACTATGCCTCCATATGAAAGAAACAAACAAATTACATGACAAATGCTACGCTTTTGGACCTGTTTGGTCTTCTTCAGGCAAGGCAAACAACATTCAAGACATGAAGATGGAAACGAAGCACGAACAGTCACTAATCTGAAACTGGGCGCAAATTGGATGTGTCCAGAGAAGGTCATTAATTCTTAAGCGGAATCTCAAAAGATGACTGCGTATCCATTTACCCCGCGCCACTACATCGTCATTTGCCCATCGTCATTCAAAGTGTGCACGAAGAAAGGTCACAAGCTGGAATGGGTCCTGACGTGGAGAGTGGAGGCCTGTGGTTGAGATACCCTGACGTCCACAGGCATTGCAGGGGAAGGAGTTCACCAAGGTGGGACCTCTGTGCCTCCTGCTCCCTTTGTTGTGTCTGAACTGACCATATCGAAAGTCAACCCTGTTGTTGGTGATTGGTGGAAGCTTTGCACTTAATTCGATCTGTTTTTAGAATCAAACAACAGATAAAAAACCACCAACATGATTTGAGTTTGTGCGGGCTGCTGGCCCATTAAGATTTTTTCCCTCAACCTCCAATATTTTCACTTTTTACTTATTGCTTTTTTCTTTTCCTTTTTCATTCTTGATTTTTGTGAACAGTGCGGCCTTCATTCTTCTATTTTTCCCACAGTCTTTTTCCCCTGAAAACTCACTCACTCTCACAATACATTGTCTGAGTGTTTTTAAACAGATGGATTTTCCATTCTTGTTTTTTGGTAAAAAGCGGCCTTTTATTCTGATTTTTCTCTTTTGCCCCCTGAAAGTTTCTCACATACATTGGAGTGTTTTTAAACAGATGGACATTATCTTGCTGATCTAAAGTTTTAACATTTGTGTAAAAGCGTCGGTGTTTATTTTGTGTGGTGCACTGACACTTTCATTCTGATATGTTCACTGCATATATAATGTTTGTCAAAGAAACTACACACTCGTACCTCCTCCTCTCCGTCCCTCCCACCACCCCCGTAGCTCATTAAGATAGGTGGGAGCATGGACTCAAACGTTGAGACGAGCAAATTCTTTGCCCTTAGATGTCTTCGATTAAACGGGTATGAAAAAAATGTTTCCTTCGCCAATGCTGCAACATTTTCAGCCTGGTTTTTAATGGACACAAACTTCCATTGTGTGTGTGTGTGTGTGTGTGTGTGTGTGTGTGTGTGTGTGTGTGTGTGTGTGTGTGTGTGTGCGTGCATGCGTGAGTGAGTGCCCGCCTGCCTGCGTACGTGCATGCATGCGTGCGTGCATGCGAACGTATGTGGTGTAACTCGGATAGACAGATCTTCCTGCCCATAAGACGAGTGTCTCTAAAAACCCAAGATGAACACCTTTCTTAGAGGGAGGAAGGTCTAATGGATTCAGGTCAGTTTCTTTTGTGTGCACATGGAAGTGCTTCTCATCGACAGGTAGTCAGGATCCAAACAGCACTTGTTGTTTCCACCGACATCCCTTTGGAGGTACTCTCCAGCATGCAGAGTACTCAGGTGAGAAGACGACTGTGTGTGTCAGTAAGCATACATATATGCATGTTATGTCTGTCTGTCTGTCTGCATGTATGTACGTACGTAGGTACGTACGT